>JABFDZ020000131.1:2752242-2788941 GCA_019775955.2 Pollimyrus isidori
CTAAGTGCCGTGATGCATGATAAACTCAGGCCAGCAGGGATCAGAAAATCAGAGAAACGTGACCGCAGCTGCCTTTTTGTCCACAGCAGTACTCCTTTGATGTTTGCATCTTGTGCCATGCATGCTTCCATCTGAGTGCCAATAAAAATGTGCAGCGCGAAAATGTACATTGTGGCTGTGTAGAGCTTTCACTTGTAGCAGGTCATAGATATATGGAGTGGGTAACAGAGAGGGAACAGTTTGTATTTAATGACAGAACATGCGCAATATACATATACTTATTTATTTTTCGAGAATGCCATAAAATGATATGAAGTGGGTTAGAAGGAAGACTAACTGAGGTTGACTGACAAGACACATGTTTCCCTTCCGTGGTCAGCTTCGAAAGAGCCTAGTGTGAGGTTTCGATGGAGGATTAGATAGATAGATAGATAGATAGATAGATAGATAGATAGATAGATAGATAGATAGATAGATAGATAGATAGATAGAAAAAACCTTCATTACTTTAAGGTCTGCAGATGATCATATTCTAATTCCACCAGCTACAGCCTCAATATGACATAATAAATCTAAAAACAAATCGTCTTGATTTAAGAGAAGTAGGGTGGATGTGATCAACATACCTATTAACATACCTAATGGATGTGATCACAACCTAATAAGAAGTGTGAAAAAATAAAGTTAAGAATAAATCTTAAAGGGATCTGTTTTTATTTTAAATGATCTGCACAAATTCACCAGAGGGGGCTGCAAGCAATGACTTTAGCTTTTAAATGAGTCTTTTTCTCCAGACACATTGATGACGACTGAAACTGTGACCTAAACTGCACTGCCTACTATGACCTGTGACTCTTTGCTTTAACATTGCATGAGCTAAAGCCACAGCAGCAAAGCATTACCTGCCAGTAACAAAAAAAAAACATGCATCGTATACAGTAGAGCAAAACATCAGGGTGTAAAAGCTTCATAAAGGCTGTCCTGTGTTGAAAATCCTTTAAAAATAATGCTCAAATTGACACGTTTAGTACATTGCAGAGTTTCTTTTATAAGTGAACATACCCGTGGCCTAAGTAAATTATGTAGGCTTGTGGAAAACAAAATATTAAAAAAAAACAACATAAAATAAGGGCCACCCTGCTTTTGGATATACTAATTTACTATAGCTAAGGTCAAATCTGTCAAATAAATATGTATAAAGTTTGACCCTGCTGAACTCAGCTGGTCATGGAAAGAGCAGAAACCCTGCGTCCGTTTTACTGAGAGGGAGACGGCAGGGACAGCGGCAGACTCGGAAAACGCAGGCTCAGCACACACCAGAACCGTGGTTATATAAGAGGCCATCACATCACGCAATCGTATCGACTGCATCCAGTCCCATGGGTCAAAGTAGAACCAGGTCATCCCACAGCTGTGGCACCTGAGAGCCCCAGCGAGATCACATGCTGATCGAGTTCACAGGCGTTTTACCTGTGCTGCTTAGGGGGAATTAGAGCTGTGCTTTTTGTTTCATGCTTACACATGCCGGAAGCGCTCAGTCACTGATTGGCTGAACCATTTTTTTTTTACCAGTTGCTTCACTGGTTGCAAGGGGTTTCAAGTGTGTACTGACTAATGACAGGTCTGAGAGCCTATCTGCCACCATCGCTACCTGCAAGGGCGCAGACATCGAAAACAACTTCCTCTCTAAGAACCATATGGAAACTAGCACACATAATATGTTCTTAATTTTAACTTTTTCCAAAGTTTCATACCTGCCACATCTGATGGCCTCGCAGTGACATTTACAATTTTCCCCTCTTCAGAGTCTCAGCCCAGAAATTATGTTCCCATAGACAAAGATGTTCCAGTTTCAGATTCTGTGTACCACACAGGCTTTATAAAGGGATCTCACAGAGACACAGGGCACTTTGTAGCTGGTTCGCTTGCTACTGTAGGCACCATTTAACAATTTCTGCTTCCTCACTGGGCAGCAGGTGGCACAGCAGGTCAAAACATGGACCCAGGTGTGTTGACTTGATGTCCAGGTGTGTCCAGCTGTTGAACCATAAACAAATGCACGTAACCCAAATTTGTCCAGGAACACATCCAGATGTATAAATGGTTCAAAATGTAAGCTTCACGGGTTAAAACCTTGCTAAGTATAGATGTTTCACCTGGATACAAAATACTGACATTACATTTCAAGTGGCCATCTTAATATCTGATCAGGGTTACCAACTTTGGTCATCTGCCTGGTGTGACATGTTCAATTCAAGATGAGTCTGCACGTGCATTTACATGCACGTAAGGATTTTATCACCTTGTAAATAATCTGTAGGGTTTGCAAACTACCCCCAAGTTGTTGATGTAGCTATTTTTAGTGTTAAATTGAAATGATATAGATTTGCTGTAAATTATCTTGTGTGAGCAACAGAGTTTGAAAGCATGAGTGTCACACCAAATGCATGAGAGTTGACAAACCCGGCCTTTGTTGAACGGCACTAGATACACTCCTAAATCGTATGCTTTCCCAGATAAAGATCCTGATCAACAACCTTTAGGGGAAACGTTTACAGTAGAGGCACATTAATCACTTCAATATTGCATTTCAAAACGATATGAAATCAATGCGACGGCAAAATCCAAATATGGTGAGAATATTATTTTTTACCTAGTCACACACTGGCAGATGCAGCTAGAACATCAATTTTCTTTACTTCAAGCGTGATGGAAAGGATGTTAGAGAGCATTTTAAAATAACAGCCCATGATTGAAGCGATGTCATTTGCCCCACAAGCAGGGGAGGTGTCAAAGAGCAAGGGAGCATGGGAACTGGTGCGTTGAGGAGAGCAAGATGGACTCAAGTTCGCTGAACTCAATGTGGATGCAGAAAACGCGATAAAAGTAGCAAAATGCTATTTAGATCGATCTTTGTCAGGATATTACTTGGAACTTTTGGCCAAATACGGTCTTAAACAGCATTAAAATTAACCACCAAACGAACTTACGTATGTATTAAATGTACAGGTACTGTAGCATTAAAACACATGACACTAACACCATCCATCCATGCATTTTCCAAACCGCTTATCCTACTGGGTCGCGGGGGGTCCGGAACCTATCCCGGAAGCAACAGGCACGAGGCAGGGATCGAACAACCCTGGGTTGGGGGCCAGCCCATCGCAGGGCACACTCACGCACACATACACACCTACGGGCAATTTAGCAACCCCAATCAGCCTCAGCATGTTTTTGGACTGTGGGGGGAAACCGGAGTACCCAGAGGAAACCCCACGACGGCACGGGGAGAACATGCATACTCCACACACAGGTCCCAGAGGTGTGAGGCAACAGTGCTAACCACTGCACCATCATGCCGCCCACCGAAACTAACACCCGAAATTAATTATTAATATGCATATAAAAGTGTACATTTATAAGTATGTTAGCCTGTTGATAGTAGGCAATTCTAGGAAACCAAAATGAGATCTTGTTTGCTTTGTTTTATACTCCCAGACGTTTATAGCATTGTTGCCCCCTGCTTGCTTATGTATGGAAAAAACTACACCCATGTTTTGAGTGCACGTCGCTTCTAATATAGACAAACATATCGTCAACGTGACGGGCCCGCCGCCCACTTCAGACTCTCTCGTAGCCCAGGTCTGAGACCCACAAGGCGCCCGGGCCAATAAGAGGCGAGCCGGTCCCCTGGAGGGGGAGTGGGAGGCTGCTACGGGCTGCTAGTGCGTATCGGGGCTTGACGAGCCTTGTCATATCGTGAGAGAGCGCCTTCCTCTCCGTCTCTCCATTTCTCTCCATCACCCGAACACATTCTTGAGCTGTGAGACACAGGGGGGTGGGGTGGGGGGACCAGATGGCTGAGCTTCTGCGGGTCCGAAAGAAGCATCTCCAAACTCCGGTCAGCAGGTAAGTCACGTCGGGGGTCATGCAGGCTCGAGATGCAAATAAGGGAAGTTTGCTCCGTTTTTCGTGCTTTAGCAAGGAGTCGTCTTGTGCAATTATGTCAACATAATTTAAAATTGTGTGATTGGAACTGTCAACATAGTTATTCTGTGATATGAAACTTTCACGTTATGACAGTTACAAGAAATATAGGAAACCCAGATCATTAAACAAATGTAGGAAAAAAGTGGTAAAGTAGTACTTTTGCTTAAACCACAATACAAGAAATTGCAGTTATTTAAATCATTATAATGTAACATTTAGGGAAATATTTAAAGCAAGTTTGAAAAAAATTACATTCAATGAGTAATTAAAATGATGACTCATATGTTTGTAAATATTTTTTTTACATTGGAGAGTTCACTTCCCATTATAAAACAAACCGTCTTTCTTACAAAAATTGTGCTGCATCGCTGAGTGGAGATTTAAGTGAAGATCAAACATAAAGTGTATTTGTAAAACAACCGCTTGAAGTGGCATTCTCATGGAATCTGTTTCAATCGGGTTTAGTCTATTTCAAATCGGGTTGCAGATAATGAGTGTTTCGTTTTAAGTGAACACGTATTTCAGGCGACAGAGAACTGTCTGCTGTAGCATTAGATTACATTTTTCAGACTCCGATTACCGTCCAAGAAAATTCCAGCAGCAAACTGTCTCAACTCAAATGAAAAGTTTCTTTCCCGTGTTATACATCTCCCCGGCCGAAGTGCATGCGAGGAAACGTTAAGAAAGATGGTTATTGACAACAGCTGCCTGTTTCCGGTGCATGCCTTTGCTGTGACACACTTGCAGTGTGCTTTGAGACATTTAACGATGGCTAGGAGTCCGTATCACTTGGATTGCAGTCCGGCTCTTGACAGTACCGCTCATGGTCAACGTACTGTACGTGACAGCTAGAATTTGAAAGCAGGGGGCCGCCAAAATTACAAAGCTGACTGATGACGGTTAAAGTTTATGTTTCCCTGAAAGGTGAAGTATAAACACTGTGCACACGACCCGCTAATGAGGGTACATATGTGTATGTCAAACTGGGCTGCTTTCCATCTGCGTGTATCGGTATAGCGCTGATCAGGGTCTTCACACGCCGAACGTACAGTATGTCGGCCAGGTTTGCAGATGTGACTGGCTGTCAGTGTGCGGTTTTCCTGTGCTCAGACGCAGAGCAGAAACAAATCTCCAGTTCCAATAGCTTTCAGATCGCTTCTGGTGCATCTGTTGTAGCCTAATGGAGTTTCTCACTTTTATACTTAACTGTAATGTAAGAACTGTATACATTGCAAGCTCTGGTCCATATTTATGTAAAATTGTAATACAATTTAATACTACAGTGAAAATTTTGTATTAATCGTCAGCTAAAACAGTTTGGACCTGCATAGTTAATGAAGCAATGATTTTTGAATATTTGTTGGTAGCACTTGATTTGCATGGAGTCTGCCTACAGAGGGTATGCAGAGTAATTGTAACATTTCAAAAAATTTGCTGAGATGCAACAATTAATGTAACAAAGGCTGAATCAATAGCAAATTCTTTGAAATTATTCTAAGATTATATGGGTATGTTTATGAAGCGTAGCTGTTAATTAAACAGCTGAATTGTTGAATCTTGACTAAGTTGTTAAAATGTTAATCTGTAGGTGGACTGTTCAAATAAAGTGTTGCCTATTGTTTTTTTTTTTAAAATGGTTATTTTAACAAACACTTCAGTATCATGCTTAGTGTTTGTCCTCAGCAGATTCAGGAGCACATGCAGGAACACATACATTTTTGCAGGCTTCTATTCGGCTGTATGTTTTCTTTTAAAACGAGATTTATTGTCTAACCCCATCAGGAGACATGGTATTTAGAACTAAATCACCCACAAGTCACCTCTCTCCCAGTGGCTCTATAGGAAAAGTCATTGGGTCTCTTTCATTATGTTCACTGGGCAGCAAATTGTTCCCTCGTGTTATCAAAACGTTCCCAGGTCCACCGTGGAAACCTAAAGCGCTCTCATGTCTGTAACTGGCCGATAGCCTGCCTGCTTCTGGTCGTCTGGTGTTCTTAAACAGTGCTGGACCGCACTTCCTGTGAAGCCCTGACATCTGAGTGCATTAGCAGCTGAAGACTGCAACAGCGGGTCACCGCCGCGTACACTGCGGTCTGTCCCGTGGAAACAAGTCGCCACTATGACACCGTGACTGTAGCTGTCAGAGCAGATCGTCCCATGCCAGGCCAAAGGCGTTCTTGATGTATGACGCAGCGGGGCGACTTCTCTTCTGTAGGTTAAGGTGCATGCTGCAGCAGCTCAATGAGAGCGATGTGGACTTCGAAGACCTGAAAAAAAACTTAGAATACACCGCATCCCTGCTGGAAGCGGTCTACATCGACGAAACACGGTAAGCCTTCTGAATGCCGCTCTCTCGAATATGACCAGCTAAAGAGTGAGGGCAAAAAAAATAGACAGTTACAAAAAAAAGCGGCTCTCCTTGAAAGAAAGCAAGCTGGTCCAACCAGCCATCATCTAGCCGTTAGTTCAGTACAGGGTAGAGCCCAGCAGCATCAGGCAAAAGGGGCGTTTTGCTTTGTAACACTCAGCAAACCAAAGGGTCCTATCTTCCCAAGGGCATTTTATGACTCAGCATCAATACTGGTTTTGTAAAATAGAAAAATAAAAGTGGTTTTGGAATAAGTCAGCTCTGGTGCTGCCCCACGTACTCGCGGCCCAAGCAAGGTGGAATTCCCCCATTGTGCTGACCTTCCATGGATTTGTGTCACCCCGCCCCTGCAGACAGGCTCTTGACCTTAAGGATGAGCTGCAGCAGCTTCGCTCTGAGGCTGTGCCCTCAGAGGTCCGTGATTGGCTGGCCTCCACCTTCACGCAGCGACCACAGCGACCTGCGCGGCGCTCCAGTGAAAAGCCGCGGTTTCGCAGCATCGTGCACGCAGTGCAGGCTGGGATATTTGTTGAAAGGTGAGTATGATTGACGGCGTGAAGAGATCAAGATATTTGTTGTTTTTTGCCTTTTTTTTTTTTACTGCAACCTTTTCAGTAGCTAGTGAGGTTACTATTAACAAACGCTAGACATGAATGATTTTTCTTTCTAAGGATGTTTCAGAAGGTCTACACGACAACTCTGCCAAACCAGCCACCAGGAGTTATTCATCGTCTCCGGGTGAGAAGGCCCGATTTTGAGGGATGCACGCAGATGTTTTCTGGGACAGCCTAAGAAACACAGTTTATGCTGATATGCTGATCATCCCTCTGTTTCTGTTTGCAGGATATCAACAGGTGGAGTTTCAATGTGTTCGCGCTGAATTCGGCGAGTGAAGGACATTCGCTGCAAACCTTGTTCATGGAGCTAATCACAAGATATGAGCTTGGCAGCCGGTTTAAGGTTGGGTCTCATCTGTCATTAACTGCACATGCACACACACACACGCACACACACACAGCCTAAATCACACGTTCCCTGCCCTCACATGCTCACAGGACGTATGAGGTTGTACTTGATAAATGCCTCACCTTCATATCATTACTGCTCCTGTTTCAAGCCACACAACCCCGGCAGCCTGCAGTCATTCCAGTAGCACATTCAACTAAATAAATGTGACATACACTACTCTTACGCTCCTACAATAATTATGTTACTATGCGGAGTCACCTGTCATGTGCCTTTGGGGGTCAGTTTAACCCCACTGTAGGCGTGAGAGTTAAGTATATTGGGATTTCTAAACTGTCCGTACTGTGTGTGAGTATATGTCCGCGGATTTGCATCCTGTCTTGGCATTTCAAAGGATACTATCCATACTGTAGCTAATCAAAAACGAGGGGACACTGCAACCCTGTGGGAGATGCATGGATGGATGGATAGATGGATGTATATAAGTCACTTGGTGGCTAACCAGTGTTCTCCATCTGCAGATTCCCATTTCATACATGCTGTCTTTCTTGTCCGCACTGGAGAAGGGATACAGCAAACATGGCAACCCGTACCACAGCCACACCCACGCTGCTGACGTCACCCAGACGCTTCACTGCCTGCTGCTGCGCACGGGACTCGTGGTACCATCATAAACCGTGTGACCTTAGGCATGACGGAGGGAACTGTCCTTGCAGTAGCACTACTGAGTACATCATCCGCTATAAATAGACTAACAATGTAATAACATACAGGATTCTGCTGCTTATGCTAAGTATCTCCATTTTTAATGTGATGAATTACCTTTGTCAGAAATAACCAGTGTTGTACAGACAGTCCCCAGGTTACGAATGAGATCCGTTTCCCTAAGTCTGTCGAAAAGTAATACAGCATAATAATAATAACAATTACTATTAATATACAGTAATAATGTACGATACTGTACTGTACCTCAAGCCGAAAAACCGCTGAAGCCATGCAGTATTTTAGCACAGTTCATTTTTAGGTACGACCCCTCCGTAGATGAATCAGTCCCCCATTCTTTACCTGGGGACTGATTGAATTTAAAATAAAGTATTTCAATATTTTGTATGATACGGAACTTACAGTTCTGAGCTGTTTGCATTATAACTTACACTGCTACATTATTTATGTTCCATTTAAACCTAAGAAACAGTGATGTAGGACATAGAATAAACGTTACATTGCATTAGCTAAAAGTCTCCCAATGCTGAAATGTCACAATTCTTTGTATTTAGCTATGTAATGGTCCTTGGGACCCTGACCAAGATGGATGGATGGATGGATGGAGCATTAATGACACATGTCTCATTGCAGCATCTCTCTTCTTCTCCCACTTCAGCACTGGCTGTCTGAGCTGGAGGTCCTCGCATCCCTGTTTGCCGCCGCCATCCACGACTATGAGCACACAGGGACCACAAACAGCTTCCATATACACACACGGTGAGGGAAGCTCACACGCTAAAGTGCCTTAATCCTGTCAGTAAGGGCTGTCTGCTAAAAAAGAGATCGTCTTTCTAACTGGTATAAAGACCTGGGCAGGGCTGGTCTTAGGCAATGGCGGGACAGACGACTGTGAGGCAAACAGATTTTATTGTCAGCGAGCTTCATGAGGATGGATCACCACACATCACTAAAACAAATTACCTCAAGTTGAGAGGCTTAATTAAAATGCTTAACGCCAACTTATACAATTAACAGTTGAACGAATGTCTTTGAATGAGAGTTACAGTAGGACATTTTATTTACCTATAGGGTTAAGACCACATTAGAATTGTTTACTGTACTATTTTGTTGCGCTTGTCCCTACATTACCCAGGATATTAAGAAATGGCCTGTCCTGCACATCATAGTCACAATAACATGTCAGACACAACAGCCACTTGTTAATACTGGTCAAATACCTAAAAGTTTGAAATAGACTAAACAAAAAGTTCCATAGTATGCCTATTTTTAGCCTATTTGCCCCCTTAGGAACCAGAGGTCTGTCACTTGGAATGTTTTCTCAATTTTATTGTGGGAATGAAAACAGGCAATCTCCATGGACCTCAATATCATATAAGGTGAGAGGGGTCCTACAGTACCTATATTAATGTTAAAAAAAATTAAAATGTTTCAAACCTACATTAATGTTCCACGTTAATAAAAATGGGGGCATGGATATCAGGCTTTCAAGGCAGATGATTATTTCGTTGTTAATTAGATTAGTTTACTTTGACATTTAGATTGCTTGCAAAAACACCCAGGATTAAATTTAGCCCAAAGACTATTATGTAGAGAACAGTCCAAATGAGAGCGATTAAAATTTAAATGCAAACATCTTGTGGAAAAAGCATCAGCAAGCATGATCAGACCTTTTTTTCCATATTAACACTTTCCAATAAATGAAAAAAATGTCAAATGAATAAATCAATCAGCCAACAGCAGCCTTCAGGCATTTGTCCCTGAGCAGAATTCAGAAACAATGAAGGTCAGAAAATGAAACCTGAAATTGTGGAATTATCAATTTTTTATTCTATATATATATTAAACCCTTAGATTGCATAAAGAGATTGGAAATGGCTGATTATTAAAAATACATTGCACTGTTTTTTTTACATATATTGTACATTGTAAATGACACAGAGTTTAAGAAAAAATTCACCAGCCAGATCCTGACTTGATTGGGAGAGATAGTTAAGTAGAAAAAAACATACATGATTTTAATGATAAAAGTTGTAATTGTATGTAGATTACTGTAAGAAACTAATATCTAATAAAATCACTCGATAAAGTGATAATTGATGTGAAGAATGGAAATACTGTGCTACTTCTCTGTCCTGAATTAGCTCATGGGAGTTTTACTTACACAAAAATGTTCTGTGGGCAGAAGGAACAGTGATTGGTTAACTCCCTGAACCAATAAGATTAGAGAGGAGCCTCCTCTCTAATCTGATTTGCTATCCTTCTGAACCAGTAATGGCTCATTCTGCTCTCAGAACATTTTTGTATAAGTAAAACTCCTGAGAGACGCTACCTATGCCTGAGGTGGAGAAGCTCATCAAAGCTGAGCTGTTTAACACGTCTCTCTCTTTAATTGTGAAGGTCTGACTTTGCGCTGATCTACAATGACCGCTCAGTGCAGGAGAGCCACCACGTCAGTGCTGCCTTTCGTCTGCTGCAGGACGAAAGCATGAACATTTTCACCAATCTATCCCGTGAGGAATGGATGTAAGTATGACAAAGGGCAACAGGCTTAGAGTTAATCCCCATGGCTGCATAGCCTGAACTTTCCCTCTAATTACAATTAACTGTTTGTTGGGAAGAATTACTAGACACAAGCTCTATTGCCGCAACAAATATAGTAATATGCAAAAGCATTAACCAATCAGAGGAAACACTGTTTAACTGATATCCATACGGGTGTAATACTATGATATTATGTCAATGTGTGTTAGCTATGGGGCAGTGTGATGGTGTAGTGGTGAGCCTCATACCTCTGGGACCTGGGTTTGAGTCTCTGCCTGGCTTATGTGTGTGTGGAGTTTGCATGTTCATAGCTGGGGGGGTCACTGAATAATAAAAATTATGGGAGGCAATGAGCTTCATAGGCCCTGGAGTGATGGACTGGCTGAAACCCCCCCCCCCTGTCCTCAGGGCTGAGGGTGTCACACCAGAGGATCAATCGACCAAATTTAAAAAGTTTAACTATTTCCTATTTTGCCGTGGCTCTTTCAGTAGCCCATCATAGCCTATGGCTTTCTCCGCCCCGAGGCTAAGGTTAGTCTTGAATTTTTGCATTGGTCAATTTAATTAGGTTCTGTCTACATCTGTTCACAATTTGCCTTCCACTAGCAGGAAAGCATCAAAAACACGGGAGATGTTTGAACCATTTTCTCCTTGTGTTAGGCTGCTTTGTGCCAGGTCACTTGAACGCTAGTCCATGCAGCCAGGACGAGCGGAAACTTTGTCTGTCCTGAAAACTGTTACTAAAAATGCAAATGACAGACATGTTGTTATAATTTTAATTATCCTATTTATGTTACATCCTTAACTGAATCTTCTGGAAATTCTGTCTTCATCGGACCCATAGTTTTTGGGGGCCCCAGGCAGTTGGCTACCTTGCCTAAGAACTTAAACCCAATGGGAATTAATAAGACAACCAATCAGAAGATGCTTAAACCAATTAATGACTGACCATTAATGGTAACCCATCACCTAAAATCCCATTGGTTATTATGGCTGATAATTTATTTGGTGAGGTTTTCCAGTGCGATATTACTAGCGTATGTATTTTACGATTGCATCTTGTAACAGGGAACTGCGAGCCTTAGTGATAGAGATGGTCTTGGCCACAGACATGTCCTACCACCTCCAGCAGGTCAAAGCCTTGAAAGCCTGCCTGCAGCAGCCAGAAGGGTAAGTCCACACTCCACATTGCTTTTGTGAGGGACTTCATCACATGTTGCAGTAGGCAGAAGACGGAAAGTAGACAGCTTGGTATTGCACGTGTTTTCTTGCAGGATTGAGAAGCCAAAAGCACTGTCCCTGCTGCTCCACACTGCTGACATCAGCCACCCAACGAAACCCTGGACTCTGCACTCACGCTGGACCAAGGCGCTGATGGAGGAGTTCTTCAGACAGGTATGAACTACCTTCCTAAGGAGATGCATTCCATGTTAAATCTTTTCCACTGAAGTGATCTTACACTTTCGGCAGCACGGATATTATTTCCCAATAAAAAAGCTTTCAGATTTCTCTGAAAAAATATCCACTTTCAGTCCCACAGAGTGCCTGGGGGTCATTAAACCACAGGAAATGGCCATCAAACATAGCCACAGGTTCAAGACTACAAATGTACTGAATGTATTAATTCATTTCCTACAACAATACAGTCTACAACTTGTTATCATATATTACTCATAGCATAAAAAATTCTGTGGATAATTGGTTAGTTATCGACATCAACGATATCAATGCAATCTGTAATTTATAGTGATTATTTTGAAGGGGGAAAATTATACACTATTTACCTAGCAGGGAATAATGACTTATTCTATCAAATGGTAAGGGACTCTGCATTTACACCAAGAAACACTTGACGGCCTATGTCACTCTACCCAAGTGCTACAATACTTGATTGTACTAATTATAATGCTAATTGAACTAATTTAGTCTTTCCTCTGAGCACTGAGGCTGCCAGTGGTTAAACAGAACTGGAAAACCTCTACGTACTGCAGTCTGCCAGGACAAGGCTGATGTATCTAATGAAAACCACCCCAGTTCTTTCTAGCGTTTAACTCTCTGGTGGCTCAGAACATCATTCTGAAATCAAACCACTGTTGCACAGACGGAACAATGACATTACATCATTTTCCAGGTTTTTTCTCGAAGTGTTACAAGTTATAGCTATATGTATAATATGGCATACATCCTTAAATGTCTTTATGGTAGTCCACCATATTGTATTTCATAGCCAAGCATAACAGTTTATCACCATAGTCCAAATACGGGAGAATGAATTCATGTGAGAAATATCTTTGGCTGCCAGCAGCCGAGTATCTCTGTCACAATGCGGCGTCCTCAGAAGGTGGTGGCATCCAAAGGGATGCTTGGTTGTCACGTATTTTTGTAATTCAGGTTGACCGTCTCTGTTTTGTTTCTGCCTGGAAGTAAAGTATCTGGGTTCAGTTCGTATTTTCTGATTTTCCAGGACATTGGACTTTTTAATGGACGGCAAATGTCACCAAGAATGCCATCAAAACTGTTTAACTGAATAAACTCATTAATTTATTTGCATTCACTATTACAGAGCCTATACTCACATTTAGTCCTGCTAGAGGTGTCCCTAAAGACAATATTTTAAATGTATAAATTAATATTTATAGTCTCATAACACATTTATTGATTACTTTCTTGTTACGGAGGGGTTTAAGCACCGTGATTCTTCTCAAAAAAACAACAGAACAAACCCAACAGTAAACTTACAGAGAGAAGCTCATTTTAAAGTACGAGTCAGCTTCACAAAACAATAAGTGGACATTTTCCAATTATTTTAAATTCCATCAATGTTACATCAAATTAATTCAAAGTTTATGAATGTTCAGCAGTATGGCAGAAAGTGGCAGATGCAAACAATGAAATGAATTCCAATAATATCACTTCTGATTTGTAGAACATCACCAGAATGCCAAAAACCACCTAAAAGCATTGTGCTTTATAAATACACTGTAATGTGTAATTACTATAAGCATGTTGTACATCTTATTCACCAAAATGTAGTACTGCATGTGGTACAATGATTACTTGTGTTTTGCTTAATTTAATGTTTCTTGCTATGATACATTGTTATGTGAACGGCATTGCCATGTCTATTCACTGACAACTTTCTATAAGATAAACCAAACTTATCTTCTTCTAGGGCGACAAAGAAGAAGAACTAGGCCTCCCTCTCTCCCCTTTATGCGATCGCAAGAACACCTTAGTAGCTCAATCGCAGATAGGTAAGGCACCTGTAAATTCATTACTAAATAACACTGATCAAATCTGTTTATTCTGTCTTTAATACCAATCGATACCACCATTTACTGTATGTATGGGTATTTTTCTCCAGAGTTACAGTAAATTGAGGTGAACAATGCATCTATTCCTCGGACTTTACACGAATGTGAAATGTTGTTCACATGCCCGGAGCCGTTTTTAATAGCCATTTATGATATGCATGCTATGCTATTTATTCATGTTCCAGGCTTCATCGACTTCATCGTTGACCCCACCTTCTCCCTGTTGACGGACATGGCAGAAAAGATAGTCATCCCCTTGGTTCAAGAGCATCCAGACCCACCAGACCCCTCCAAACGGCACAGGTGCTATGAGATGGGGGTGTATTAATTAATCATTAATTAACCACTAACTAAGTCATAGTTACATATTGAGTTTATTTTATGCACCATCATGACACATCATAACACACCTGTTACTGTATTTATTATATATGTTCATTCTGTAAACCTTAAAGAACTACTGAAGGAAGTACTAAAGGACTACTGAAGGAACAAGTGATGAATAACACTAATGGACTACTGATCTCATGATTGTTCACCATTAATAAATCATGACCCATCTTTTATCTGAAGTAGCCACTGTTCGTTCATGATTTGTACTTCAGTAGAAACAGAGTTACTAGTAAGTATTTGTGTCCCGTCAAGTACGTGTTACTCATGAATCAGTTGTCAGAACTCCATTTTGATTTCTTTTAAACCTGCTTTGGCTATGACGAGGTTCTGCACATATGACAGACAAACAAGTTCTTCTCAGTCTACTGTGTTGCAAACTTCCTGCTTTTGTTGTTTTTTGCACTTTTCTGCACGAGATTTCTGAGGTCACCCATCCACTAACACCAGCAACAAACTCATCCTCTTCCTCATCAGCCGAATCATGAAATCCATCCTTGTTCTTTAACCGCACATCAATCAGCCAATCAGCTTGGATCCAATCACAGGGCATGAAGCAGGGCACTCGAAAGATTGATTGACAGTTTTCACACTACAGTTGCCGCGACTTTGCGGCCCCTGTATAAATTAAGCTTAAATCATTCTTAAATGCTTAATTTTATGGTTTTCGCAGTTCCCTGTGGAGGGAGAGCTCGAGAGGCCTTGAGTGGAATCTTGCTCACGTCACGGCAGAGCTCGTCAGCTTCCGCTCCACTTGGAGTCGCCACTCTGAAGAAAACAAGATGAAATGGAAGGAAAGAGCATGCAATGGTCGCTGTTCTTTTTTTCCAGTCTATGCAGTCTGTTACTGCAGTGATCCAAAGTCAATGCCAGTACCACACAGTTGACTGTTAAAACATGGATGATTAATACAGAGTGAGCTGAAATGGTAGAAAAAGGCAAATAGTATTTTTACGTCTGAAATGTAGTCACTAGGGATGGTACAGTGGCGCAGGGGTTTGCGCTGTTGCCTCGCCCCTCTGGGATCTGGGTTTGGGTCTCTGCCATGGCTCTATGTATGTGGAGTTTGTTCTCCCTGTACTGTCATAGTGTATAAACTGTACAGTAGTTACCAAACTGCATGTAAGTCAGCCCTGAGATGGGTTGGTGACCAAAAATATTTTTGGCTCATGTTTGATAATTATTAAGGAAAATTAACTGTGGTTGGCCTTGACTAGATGACATTGATGATTTTTTTCCCCTTTTCCCCTTCCATTATTTTTGGCTGATACCTCCCTTGATATCTTCTCTCAGGGCTGACGGATCAGAGTTCCATCGAGGAGCTGTCCTCAAGCACGGAGGACTTTACAGAAGAGCCCACCAAAGACATCCACGAGCAATAACACTAAACGACAGGCAGCACCCACACGTGGAAATCTGGCCAAACGCCATGTACTTCATCAAAGAAATACTGGCCAAACTGCCTTTCCGTCCTCAGGAACTGTCCAATGAGAGTGAACACTTGGGATCTGTGAGTTCTGATAGGATCATTCCCTTACTGTTATTTTTAACGCAAGCTGCCTCTTGAATGAAATCACAAACAGTTGCCATTATTTTGTCAGTTACAGGAGATCTCTTATAACACTGCAGCCCCTTACCAAATGGGAAAATACATGCTGGTCATGTTAGTTGACACCTAAGAAAGTGTTTTTAAACCAATGTTGCTATTTAGTCAAATCCATTATTACGCCAAGATATACAGTACTCAATGGCCATTTTATTACATACACCAGGGGTCAGCAAGATGGTGCCCCCAAGGTTCACACGAGTCCCCCACGGACCTGATCTAAAAATAGCAAAACTCACCAGTGAGCAGCGTCTAAAATTTTATTTTATCCTGTTGCTATTGTTCTTTAATCACATTTGCATTTATATAGATTTGAAAATGACAATATCTAAAAAAAAGCACTTAAAACATGTTTATTACACATGAAGTTTAGATACGTTTAGGAGGGCGTGTCAAACTGGTAGCCCTTTGTATGGCTCAGTACCCGTGAAGTAGCTCTCAGTTTCGAAAAGGTTGATGACCCCTGACATACACCTCACAAGGTCTTGGAAGGACCAATTACTACCTTAAGAACCACGTGAAGGGTAGATGGGTTATGTGCACAGAAAAGCCAATCAGTTGTTCTGAGCTGTTATTTTTGCTCTTGTGTCCTTCCTGTTAGCTTTAACAAGGCTGGCCATTCCCATCTGACCAGCCTCATTAACACAGTGTTTTCAGACACAGGGATACCATGGACTGGATGCTTTTTATATCGCACCGCTTCCTGTAAACTCCAGGCACTGTGGTGTGTGTGAATCCCGAGGAGGTGGCTGTTACTAACATGCTGGAACTACCACGTTTGGCACTAAGCATTACAGCACATTCAGAATTACTTAGATCAGGCACCTTGGCTGCACAATAATTGCACCTCCGGACTCTGTCTGAATGCTGTATGCATTCAGTTGTGGGGATATGATTGGCTGTTTGGGGGAGCAGACTGTGTGCATTAGCACATGCATTGGCCATTGAGTGAATATATGATATTATGTTTTTTTTTTTAAATCTAATTGTATTTAAAAACTCATCATACAAATCCCTCAGGGAGTCAGCTGCAGTTTTAGCAGCCAAAAACTTCCCCTGACTGGTAATCGTACGTGTGAATGTAAACTTTTATTTATTTTTCACTTCATATGTTTTCTACTGAATATAAAATTTGGAAAAAAATAAAGTTGTATCATGTTGTTTCTGTATTACAGCACATTTCTAATAGAAAGAGTATTCTATAAATCCTTTTATATACCTGCATTTACAATTCACTTTAGATTTTTCTACTTGTATAGAAATTTAGCCAAAAAAAGTTTAGTTTTTTGGAGAACCTGTGTTTGTTAAGATGCAGCTTGTCACCTATATATTACACTGTAATCTTGACTGCTACTGAAATTACTCACCTTGAAATGAGTTATAGATTACTTTCCTTTCTGCAGTAAGTAATTGCCAAGTCTTACAATCAGAACATGAAATCATAAGTTGATATTGTTTAACTGCATATTCATCTTTAGAGATTCATTACCTGGCTTCATTTTGCATTTCAAAATAATAAAAAGTTATGCTGTTTTTTTCCCTTTGCTTTAATTTAAAAACACAAAAAACATATTTTTTTTCCACATGTCACTTTGCAGCTGTACTACTGCTAGGGAAAGTATTGGTATTGGTTACGAATTGCTGTGGTTCACTGAATTACTGGTTTATTGACAACAGACACCAACTGTGTGCCTTCTAAAATGAAAATTGACCCTCACAGGAGCCACAAGAGACTTCATCATTATGTAGAATGAAAACAAATGCACGTTGCTTGGGTAAAAAAACACTATTCTTTACTACAATTATGTGGTATTTTCCATGGTTTTTAAAAATGATTTTATTTGTTAATGTGGATGATGCAGTTACCTAAATTAAGTGATTGTGCCATCAAATAAGAGATCATCCACTGTGTTAACATATACAGTGAATGTTTCATGACAGAAATGCTGCAAAAACCTCTTCATATTTTATACGATTTTTTCCCCTCAGTACATAGTGTTCTATCACTCAGGTGCAAGAGTTGCACAGTTGCACTGCTGAATGAATATATTTCTATCACATGCCATGTACCAAAACAATACAGTGGTACCTTGGTCCTCAAACTCGCTAGAACTCAAATTTCTTGAAAGTTGAACAAATCAGTTTGACCTAGAACTCGATCTGAATATCAGAAGTCGAACCGTGAACGCTGACCTAATATAAACTGCCTGGGATACAAACGTCATGCAGGTAAATAAACTATTCAGCTAATAAGGGCAAATAGGTGTCGTCACGGTGGCGGTTTCAGTTTGTGCAGTCGGGTGAATGGTCGCAATGCATCTAACCGTAATGCATTGCGTACGGATCAGAATGCGTTGCTTTAAGCGAGCGCTGTAAGCAATGCACTCAGAGAACGGACTGGGGAAACAAACTGAAACGCAGACTTAATACAGAGGACTAATGACAACAACCAGAAACAGCTAACCACATGGGATCCCACACGAGGTTACCGAGGGGGCGTGGCACATGGAAAGAGCGGACGATCGGGTCAGAACAGGGGTAATGTTGAGATAAGATTTTTATCGTTTTGGAAGTCATTAAGAAAAAAATGCTCTTGTTTTATCCTGTTCATTTTGTATTTAGATGCTTAAAAAAAAAACATATTTAGGTATAATTTTGGGAGGCCGGGAACCAATTAATTAGTTTTCCATTATTTCTTATGGAAAAAATTTGATCAGAACTCGAACTTTTTACGATCCGATCCAGAGTCTGGAACGCATTAAGTTTGAGGACCGAGGTACCACTGTATACAGTTGCAAAAGCTAGTGATCTGAAATGCTGTCGGATAACATGCCTTATGGTCACTGCTCAGTATCTTACATTATACTCAACCAGAAAGGCACCATCAGGGCCAAAATCCATTCCTGAGGGCTACCACTCACATGGTTAAGTATTACAATTAATAGTAAAATATAAAAATCTCTATTGCTACCTAAAATTGCCGTTTCCAGTACATTTTTTTAAACTGTGCTATGTTTGTATGATAATCTTAATTGTTTTGCCAATGCTGTGAACCTATAGTCATGTTTACCTAATATGGTGTAATATAACTATATGGCAGCTATATGCATATAAGGCCAATGAGATAAACGTGGGCAATCTGTGCTAATTATTAAAAGATATATATACAACTATAGTCTAACCAAACCAGAAGCAGATTTTTAAAAATGAAAACACCAAAAATGAAAAGACACAAGCAAAACCCATCTGTGTGTATATATACACTGTATATGTCATACAGCATATATACATAATGGGTAGAAGACATAGATTGTAAAATTTGAAAGAGTGTATTATTACAAACATTACTATATTGACTTTCACCTGTGCATTCACAGAACAACTGTACAGTTACAGAATTATTTCACAATGGCTGTAGCGGGTTGGGCCATTCCCACCAGTGTGGTGTCGCCGGGTAACAGCCGGGTAAGGACAGTCTTTCTCGACATGCTCATGCATAGGGGGGAATTCAAAAGACACTGGTAAGGAAATGAAGGATGGGGACATAGGTGAGGAGGAGTGAATGGAGGAGAGAGGGCAGATCTAGTGGTCGTTCTGGTTCTGGTTTCACGGAATGCCATGTTTAGGACAAAAGTGGCAAACAAGTTCTATGATGAGTGTCGATCCACTCTTACACACACATTTTCCGGCTGCTATGCAACACCACTAACATATATGACGTGACTCGGCTATCTAAAAGCAATCAGAGGGTTTCACTCTTTTGTCTATTCAGATCTAATCTCCCTCCAGTCGGTCTGCATCTGAGTGTGACCTACAATCTGAAATGTGGTCACACAGCACCTCTGAGAAACTGTGTTTTAAGAAACTGGGGCATGTTTTTTTTCCGACACACTCAAGGTTGTGGGTAGCCCTCACTGCACACAGGACAACAAAAACTAACCTAAAAAACTCACTCAAAGAGCAAAAAGTCAACCTAACTACTGTACCTTGCCTTATCTGGGACTATTTCACTAAGACTAATTTAAGCATTAAGAAGACAGCTTTATTAAATTAACTATAACCATATTATCCACTGGTTGAGTATGTTAAAGATAGGGTTGGAAATTAAACTTACCCAGTCACCTGAGGCAAGTCATTAAGATGAAGGAAGAGCATAATAAATGAACACAAGCCTGCCAGCTAGTAAAAAATTGCATGTTGAACTACATTTTTTACTGAAGAGGGTCAGTTGGCTAGTAGCAAAAATTCTTATGTTCCACCCCCCCCCAGGTTATAGAGTATTACAAAAAACACAAGATACTGTAATATTGCTTTGAAATGGAATGTCATTGAACGTTAAAAAAACAATAAAGCGCCGACAACAAAATGGATAAATCGATCGAATTTTAGTTCTCCATAGTTTCACAGAGGAGTGCGAAACACAGGAAGATGTGTCCTTACTCTGCCACACTGTCAAAATGAAACTCGCCCTGTGCGCGTGACAACCGGCCAAGACCCTGACACTTCCCACACACCATTTGTTTTTCGTCAAAGTTTTTCCACAATAACGTTTCGTGCGATGCTTGTGCGTAACATGAAGGGATGAAAAAACGTGATTGCTAAAAGGAAAATACAAAGGCTGTTCAAAACAGAGGAACAACAGATGAGATGAATGAGTGAATGGCAAATTGTTAAGCTGCTGTCCCTCTCGCCCTTAAAGTCACAGAAGTCAGGAGCTTTAGTGTCTTTTCATTTGATGTGGTGGGTAAGACGTCGTTTCCACCATTCTGCACCCGGCGGAGCCGAAGGCTACATTATTTCTCTTCCTCCTGGGCGTCCTTCTTGTCCTCCATTGCCAGCGGACTCACTTTCATCTCGCCTGTGCAAAAAGAGCGAAGTGTTTTTTTAAGAGATGGGAAGAAGTCCTGGCCTGCTCTCCTCTGACAGGCCAGAACAGCGGGAGACTCTTACTTCTGAATGGAACTTTTGAAAGATGTTATATAAAATCTGACAGGGCGGTGATTCCCAAAGCTCTACTTGAGTTCTGTTTCACACCCAGAAACCCAATGAAACATGTGCCAGAAGTTTTGTTGATTAATTTAACAAGACTGACAGGAATGTGTATATCGATGGCATTATGGGGAACATTGTAACCCAGTGATATAGGGTGTATGAAATTGGCTCTAATCATTATGCAAATTATACAAAATCCAAATCACACAGGTTTTTAATAGATGAGGAAATACAAATTCTTCATGGATGCTATTTTTGGTCTAGAGCAGTGTTTCCCATCCGATCCTCCGGGGAGGGAGTGAAAAATGTGCATGGTCCAGTGGGGAGTGGCGCATGGAGGAAGCAAAAATGTGGACTGTCTGGGGTCCCTGGGGACATGCTTGGGAAACGCTGTACTTGAGTGCTATGCTGGTTTTATTACAAAATTTATGATCTCACGTCACAGTTTGAGTTCTATAGAAACAGAAATATTTTTTTTGGTATGATTTGTTTCTATGTACAGTGGTACCTCAGTTCTCAAACTCACTAGAACTCGAATTTCTTGAAAGTTGAACAAACCAGTTTGACCTAGAACTCGATCTGAATATCAGAAGTCAAACCATGAACGCTGACTTAATATAAATTGTATGTGCCAGGAAATTAGTCATAGTACAATGCAATTCTTATTTGAAGGCCTTCTTCACAGACTGGACGATTAACCAAATAAAGCAGCGTAACATTATAGTAACTAACAATAAATAAACTACTAACTTACATGTACTGTTACAGCATTTATGTCATTTATTTCAACTTTATTTTACCAGGTAAATTAACTGAAAACCAGTTCTTACTGCTTTTTGTGATATTCGGGAAAAATTGCAAATTACGCATCCGAACTGGATACAAGCATTATGCGTGTAACTAAACTCTTCAGCCAATAATGGCAAAAGTGTCTCATGACGGAGGTGGTTCCAGTTTGTTTTCATTAAGAAAAAAATGCTCTTCTTGTTTTATTCTGTTCATTTTGTGTTTTTTTTTAGAAAAACATATTTAGGTGTAATTTTGGGGGGTCAGGAACAAATTAATTAAATTTCCATGATTTCTTATGCGAGAAAGTTGATCAGAACTTGAACTATTTAGGATTTGATCTGGAGTCCGGAATAGATTAAGTTCAAAAACCGAGGTACCACTGTATATGATTTAACTGATAACAGTATATCTCTTTGTTAGCATTTTAAAACATAAGCTTTTCCCAGCTGGTGGGTTAATATCACCTGCGGGCTTAAGATGTGCTGGAGTATCCTTGGCCACGGGAGTGAGAATGTCCTCCTTCAAGAGGTCTTCAGTGCCACCAGATGCTTCTAAGAGGCTTTCTCTAGAAAATTCTTCAAAGGACATGGACAAAAATGGAACTCAGTATGAGCCACTATTAAACCTTAAAGAAATCTTTCTCAACCCAGTCCTTGGAGACCCTCAGACAGTCCACATATTTCGTCTCTCCCAGATAATCGATAACACAGAATTCTTGGTTCAGGCAAGTCAGAAGCTGGGAGGGAGCGAAAACATGGACTGTCTGGGGGCCCCTGAGGACCAGTTTGAGAAACACTGTTTTAAAGTACCACCACAGCCACTGCAATTACGCCAATCAATACATAAGACATGAGTCCTCAAATGATTGTACGTATCAGCTATTGTATAGTAGCTATAGTATCAGGTTCTCTAGCAACACCAATTGTGGATACATTTTCCTATGAATAGGGCAAACACAGTTACAATGCAGAGCAAAGGCTGAACTACACAATAATTGCATGTAATATTTTCAGAGCACATGAAAAGCTGCAGTGCATTCATTTTTGGGAATCGTATGTCATATTTCTTGGAATCCATTTCAGAGCTTGGTAAGGTGAGTCAAAATTGCTATTTAACTTTGAATAATCATAAGACTTATTCATAAAGAATTTCTAACCCTCATGCAAGAAGCAAGACTTGTCATCACTCAGCCAAATGAACACGCACTTGAATACAGATTTATGTTATTTGTATAAATTTAATTAGTTGTACAAAGTAAAGGGAAGGTAGGGAAGTAGGAGCTATTTCTGAGCTAGTGTAAAAATATCAGCATATGGAAAACAGATATGCAATGTCTTTTCTCTGGAGTGTAGTTCATCCTGGGAAAGGCTGGCTTACCATCGTTATCAGTACAACCCAGCATCTGGCACCTGGCACCATACTGGTCATAACTAGTGATCCCTCTGATCTTTGTCTAAACACTTCACTTCGTTAATAATGAACAGTCATGCTCTTAAGTGTTTGGCTGGTCAGGATTGTGGTCAGCAATCCTTCATCTTCCCTCTTCCTATGGCAAAATCGAATCCACTCTCCTGCTCCTTGCCATCATATTTGCTCACCCGCCATCCTACAACGTTGCATAAGCTTGAGCTTGCGTTACGTTATTATGGTAAGTCACCCTTCAGATCCTCCATCCACTATGACCCTGGGAGGAAATCGATTTCTCCAATCCCAAACGTAGACTGCTCGCCCCGGGCATGAGCTGAAACGCTGCCAAAAACGAGTAAGGTAACATCATCCATCCCCCTCTATGCCGACGTATAGCTTGGAAAGTGCACCCCTCTCCCCCAACACACCCTAACCTTCCATTTGGCAGCGCAGCTTCTCGAAGGCCTCTGCGGTGGCCTTGTCCTCTGCATTCCACCCTCCCTCATCCTCGGGGAGCTCGTCCCCGGCCATCGCGCTGTCTGGGCTCGGTCGGTCTGACAGGCAGCTCTCGGAGGAGCATTCGTCCCCAGCGGCGCCTCCGTGCTGCTGACGGTATAGGTGGTGCTCCACCAGGAACTGCAGCTCTGCACAGTGGAGCACAGTGGTAAGGAGATACACAATTGGAAGCATAATAATGACATCTGAACGGCTAGCTTTCTCGAATGCCTTTCCCTGTACCTTCTTACGTGCAAAAAAAGCAACATAATCTCCTTATTAATTGCAGTTTAGCACTGGTCACATGACACTCGGTCTACATTATGAATAAACACACTTGATGTCAGCAGTTCTCAGTTGCTAGCAGGGTAGCTAGGAGCTACATCGGAAAATAGATACATTTGCTATTTTGCTAGTCTATTCAGATGCCTGGGGCTTTCACCCATCAGTACATGGAGAGTGAGCCACGTGGCCGCCACAGTCAAGGAGTAGCTAACCTTGCACCTCCCATTCAACCATGAATCCCTGTCACTGAGGCAGGCGGAAAGCTACCTTTCATAGTTGGTGTGCCACGAGCTCCCTTCCGTCGCTGCCGGGGGGAGTTCAGCAGCGCTGCCTAGGGAAACAGGCCAGATATTAGGGTTCTACAGAAAGCCTCAAAATGAGGTGAACATTCAGATCTGGACACATCAACACATGCATTATGTACCACGTTGTAGCAGAAAGGACATTCAATTTCTATTGTGATTTATCAATGTGGGGAAAACTGGAATGTTTTTCACTGCAGTTTGAGCAATTTAATGTTTGCAAAATAGAACTCTGTAGATAAAGGGTCACCTTCTACATGGCTGCTACCTGCATAGATCAGGTAATGGCTAATAGCTAACTAGCTAGAAGATGAGTGTGGGATATCACCTTGTACAGCTGATTGGAAAGTCGGTCTTCATCAATTTCTGCAAAACAACATCAAATTATAGTAAATATGGAAAGCAAACATTGGTGATAAAGAGGTTCACAGCTTATTCTGTAGTCTTTGCGCAGTTTTCTGGGCCAGTTCTGCAACAGCAATAAAAATGATCATGACAATTAAAATTGGCTGTGGGGCTTGTGTAATTTATTCATAAGGACATGCACAGCTCCAAATGTTACAGCAGGCAAGCAAACGTACTGCAGAGCAAAGCAAGGTGAAGTGCTGACCAGCACGGTTTGGTGGTACTCCGGAACCTGCTGTCAGCAGCTGAAGCAGCAGGCGTAGATAAAATATCACATACCAGCACAAATTAAATAAAATACGACAACATTCCAAAGGCAAAGCAGAGAAATTATCCATCACAACAAGCAGAATCGACCAAGTTTTGAGATAGCTTAACACATGTCTATCTCTGGGCCTTTCAACTTTTTCTAGGACACTGCCTAGTTGCTTGGCAACTACTCATCCCTAGACACCAGGAAGACGGCGTATATAAAAAACAACTAAATATGTATTACATGCCAGGCTGTTTTTTTTCCATCTTTAATCTACAACAAAAGCCACAGATGAAAAGAGGAGATATCTGGGTCTACTAAGCTGAATCAGCTCTCTTTGTCTGATCCCAGTACAGGATATTATTTCATTTCTTTTATTTAGGTTGAAAAGTCTTGTAGAAAATCATAGCTTTAGCTTTTGGAGGCTTCATAACAGTAAATTTGTTCAGGTGAACTGGCTTCTTTAAAACTGCAGATAGTGTGTAATTATGTGTCTTTTTGTTTGTGTGTCAGCCCTGTGCTGGACTGGCACCCAATGCGGGTGTTCCATGCTGTGAGCCATACGTTTCCTGGGAAAAGCCCCAGGCTCACTGTGTCCCTCTGTACTGTAGCTGCTGGAAGGTGGGAGGAGGAATAATCTGCTTTAAATTGATTTAACAGAACATGCACCCCCATCACTATAAAGCAAGCGAACAGAACTTCACTGGATCGACCCTCTCACTCCACATGGAGCACATCCAAGATTTGTTTATTTATGTTTCTAAAACTTTAATCTTTGCAGTCTGGAGATCTTAATCAAGGGCAACTGGGGAGTAATTCTTAGATGTGTTTTCTGCCTTCCATATTGTTGCACATTGATGTTCTCAGCGCTTAGCTACTCTAATGAATCCCAGATGTAAAACCCAAGAGTTCATCCCAGTCAATATGGAGCTGCTGCCAAACTCGAGTGCGGCTGTCGTGTAGTAAATCTGATCGCTGTACATCTGCTAATGATGTCCACCCACGTTCCTCCTACCTAATTTTTTTGTGATTCATTTCTTTACAATCCATTTCCTGGCATGTACTCCCGTCATCTTCTGACAGTGTCGACATCACATATCACGCAATAGCACGTTAATCCATTCAGGAAAAAAAAATGGAAACAAAATTGGGATTATTGCAGTAATAATAGCTGTTTATGTTTGCACTTAAGCAGCCACCATCCTGATGCAATTTTGTATTTACGTAACGCTGCTTTAGATGTCTTCGGGTTTGGATGGTATATTAATGTGATGATTTCGAGAATAGCAAGAAATTATTACAAGAACATTAATGTCTAAAGAATATCCATCCATCCATTTTCCAAACCGCTTATCCTACTGGGTCGCGGGGGGTCCGGAGCCTATCCCAGAAGCAACAGGCACGAGGCAGGGAACAACCCTGGACGGGGGGCCAGCCCATCGCAGGTCTAAAGAATATGATGCTGACATTTTGCTCAGAATGAAATATTTCTGTAATTATTCCTATAAATTCAACTGAACAGCCCATATAGAGTATATATTGAGCTCATAAATATCGACACTTATGTTTGACACATAGAGTAATTGGTTGCATTCTGTCTGGCACCTTTCCTGCAAATAATGTGGTTTGCTGTGGACTGTACAGTATGTTTCTCCCCAGTCACCGGACCTGGGGATAATGGCTACAATAGATCACCTCCCTCCAGAGCGGTGAATGACAGCGCTGACAGCTCAAAGGCTGTGCCTACATCATCAGCTGTGGGAGGGAATCGAGTCCCCCCTCCCCCCCGAGTCAAACTGAAGCATCACCCACTGGCCGGATCACCCACTGCCTTGACTGTACACAACCAGGAAACGGAGCATATTTGGAGTCTCCGTGTGACATGCGTCAGACAGAGGGGAGTGGAGAACAGGCACAGCTCAGTGTGAAAGTCAGTCTGACAGCAATGGAGTTCGGATAAAAACATACGGGCCAGGATAGAGGACACGTACACACCTTCACCTGACTTCTATCCCACTCCACCCATCCTCGTCTCTCCTTTTCATGCCTCATCCATCCACCTTTTCATGCCGCATCCAGCATGTACTTGATCTTTTCCTTCCTCACTAATAAATATTCTGGCTCCATTTTCTGCAGTTTTTACCAATCTGTATTTCTCTATACCTTTTTCTAAGCTTTTACATGACAGAACGGGGGTTTGGGGGGGGGGGGGGGGTTGATTCTCAAAGATCAAGAGTAGTTCCAGTTTGATGGTAACTGGGGATTTATGGCCCAGTTTCACACAGATAGTCATAATAAACACATTTTTTCTTCTTTTTGCCATCTTTGCCGGGACAGTAATTAATGATTCATATTCTAAATTTAATTCCTCCCATCACTATCTAACATCCACTATAATTAAAACATTACATAACATTTGTAATCCTTTCTGTTTTTTTCCACGCTCTCTGTTTCCTCACACCAATTCCTCATGATTTAAATAAAATCTATATCTAAACCACACTCCGGAAGGTAAGTCGCTATAAATATCCAGCTGTCCTCGTTGGGTACTTGTGGCTGATACTTTAGCTTATTTACGAAAAAAAAAAAACAAAGCACGGCCAAAAACAGTAAAACGGAAAGAAAGAGGTGGCAGCTCCGTTCCTCAATGACACATCATTCTAATCATCAAGTCTTAAAAGACTCCACCATTTGGAAGATGGGAGACTGCGGGGAAACGGAAAGAATGAACTGGAAGAGTAGACACGTGACATTAGTGGTGACATCTGTGGTTCCAGGGTCCTCTGGCGTTAAAGGACGCTAATCAACTCTCCTTGATAGAAACGCTCAGGAGTACCAAAGGAGACTCATTGTGTAGAGGAGAAAGCAAACTTGTTTGCTGAGGTCTGGTGAAACATTGAATGAATGAATTGTTTACATGCTACTGCCCGAACTTGCTTTACTATTTTACCTCCATGCTTAAGATGGGATTACCTTGCCACCAACCTTGATTTGTTTGCTGGTCAAGGAACAAGGATTTTTGTTTGTCATTCTGCAAGTGCTTTACACAAGTACGAAAAATGGCCAAACTAGTCCTTCAGAAATCCATGGTGTGCTGGTTTTACAAAAGTCAATTTCTTTGCTAATGTGAGTAGAAGTTTTATAAAAGACAAAGGAGGTAGCTGTAAGTTGTGCAGCTCTTGCTGGATAGGAGAACCACCTAAGGCATCTAAATTAACAGATAACTGGCAAATTAAACTACTGTGTTGACTGAACTTGAAGAGAGCAAGTTCATGCCTCAAGAGTTCCATTTTCCTATAATTCTATCTTTTTTGATTATTCTCATATCCTTCAGTTTTCAAGCAGGAACTATTCAAAACGTTAAGACCCTTAAACTGTTATGGGTGCTCCTGATGAAAGACTGCTTGTGTTTCAGTACTAAAATGCTTCTGATGGTTAATTTGAGGTGCTGCCCAGATTAATACAGTAGAAAGTGACATGTGACTCCCTTATCTGCTTCCCCTTTGACCACATTCATTTCTCGCTTCACTGTTTGAATCTTTTAAAAATCTTTTTAAGAAGATTTTAAGAATCTTTTATTTATTTTAAAATGTAAAAATAAATAAAGTCCTAAATCTCTATATAATGCAGATTTTCACTCCTTTCCGATTATGTACACAATAAGGACATATACATTTTTTTCACTGCATTACAAGATTTGTGTTTAGCTTCAGTAGAGAAGTTGGTCTAATGTACGTAAACAGTCGTATGCGCAGACGTCGTTCAAAGAAGTTTTACTCACACGAAAATGTTCTGAGAGTAGAAATAAAAAAGATTGGTTCAGAGAGACAGCCAATCAGATTGTAGAGGACGTGGGCCCAAGCAACTAGAGGAGGCAAGACCAAGACATCTGATTGGTTGGTTCGCCTTCTTAGTTGCTTCGAACCACCTCATCTACAATCTTATTTGTTATCTCTTTCAACCAATTATTTGTATTTCTGCCCTCAGAACATTTTTGTGCAAGTAAAACTCCCATGGAGCCAAGAGGATGGACTAAGTGGCCCTAGGTGGCCAAAGCAGACAAATGGGGAGCAAAAGAGTACCTTTGCATATTGGTGTCAATGCTCTGCATTGTAAGAAACTAATTTAATACTAAATTCACTGGACCTCAACAGAACTGTGACAATGAGGTAATACCTGGGGAGGATTGGTCACTGGATGCTACCAGGGTGGCAGGTGTAGGCCTTCGTCTCCTGATCTGCACGAGGAAAGGGGGAGGAATCAGCTTTTCATGCAATACAACTTATCATCATCCGTCCAGTCATCTTCCAAATGCTTATGCTAGGGGTCTCAAACTCCTGTCCTGGAGGGCCAGAGCCCAGTCTCGTTTAGTTATTACCTTGTTCCACCATAAATAATTTAGCTCAAGAGCTGTGGGATAATTACAGTAGCACAAAGAGTTCAATCAGGTGTGTTAAATGAGAGTAAACCAAAATCTGTGCAGGCCGACCCATGACTGGAGTTTGAGACCTCTGACTTTTGCAGCACATCAGTACATAGTAAACCACACTGACACTAACAAGACAGCAACATGTTAAAGAATTAGCACAAACAGTATAAAGTCAGAACTGCAAAAGTTGCAAGATAGACTATGAATAAATTTGGTTTAATACAACAACCATTGAACAAGCAGGGACAACTTATGAACAAACGATTAGTATTTTAAACATAGGGTAACATTCACAACCAAATACTCAGTCTTCTTCAGAATATATGTTTTAATGACTCATATTAAACTTAAAATAATTTATACGATAAAAAATTGTCTACTGAAAGGTTTATTTTTACAGGCAAGGTTATATAGTACAATAAATATTATTAGTAATGTAACTTGGATTGACTGTCTGCACAGTATAAATAAGATTATGCATTTAAATATTAAATTCAATGTTGCCAGTTGTATTAAAGAGGACTTTTACACTCAGCATGTAAAATGGCTTAAGTTTAAAGTCACACCATGACAATAATGAATATGAAGATTGACAATCCGTGTAATTAATTTGTGACTTTCTAATGTTGCACTGAATGTGTATTCTGTACACCTGTGCTCTGCCTGTTCCCAAAGCAGACATCTTCACTGTTCCCCGTCCGCTTTCTCTGTGGATGGCTACGGCTGGTGTGTCCAGATTGTCTAACAGACACCATGCACATCCATAAGCACATCGACTGCACATGTGCAAGATAACTGATTAGGTATTTTCAGTAGGTGGCATCATGTACTTTCACAGACGAAAAAGTAGAGGAAGAATAGTTGTTGTTGTTGTCGATTGGTGAGCAGCTGTATGAGGAGGGTTGGAGGCAGGGGTGGAAACTCAAGTCACAAATTTGATGACTTGTGACTAGACTCAGAAAAACTCGGACTTGAGGGCAAATACTCGGGACTTGGACCCGACTGAGACCCTATGATTTGAGAAGATGAGGTTATAGTTCCTCTGGTTACCATAATGTTAATTTTACAATTTCAGTGTATACTAAGCAATAAACGTGAAATGAATGACAATTTATGAGCACTTTTACCTGTATTAAGATGAGCTGATGACAAACTGGAAGTGGCAGGTAGAGAGGAGTAGGGATGGAGGGGTTGATGTTTGGAAGCAGAGATCCGTGCGAGTTTTAGCGGGTCTGTTCTGTTTCGTTAAGGTGAGAACAGTTACAAAGGCGAGGCGGGGCGCGAGGAGTATCGTGAGCGCGCCGTGCGAGTCTCGGCTCACGGCCTCGTGCTAATTCCCCAGTTAGAGTGAGCGACACCATCCCTGATTGCTTTCCTGCCTCGAGGGGACAGAGCGTGCTTTAATACAGAGCAGTAAGTAAGAATTTCATGATTAAAACGTGGGAAATTTAGTTGTACGAAATTACATATGTGTACTATTGTTTTGATGGGTCCTGTCACCTTTCCCCATTTTCAGCATGCTCCACGGGAGGCAGAAAATATGAAATTATATATCAGTCTTTAGTTATTTTAGTTACTATATATTAACAGCACAATAAATATATTTTATGGTATGAAAGAGGGAATAACAATGGCTGGGAATTCATTAATGCTTTGTTAATGCTATTTTCTTACTATGTACAGTTGACTGCTTCAGTCATGCATATTTGCATTAGATAGAGATTCAACACATTTTTTTCTATTTGCACCTTGGGGCTTGTGGAGGGTGTTATACAAAAAAAAAATTGAATTGAATTGAAATGTATTGATTATATTTGGGTGCACAGGTAAACCGTCTGTACCTTTTGAGGGTTTGGCAGTATGATAATGGAAGAATTGGTTTGAGCTTCGAAGTAAAAGAAAAGAAAAAAGAAAAAAAGGAACAGTGAATGTTTTAGGTGTAAGACAGACCAGCATGAGGGGAATCCCATGAGCTGTGGAATGGTCCTACCCCTCCTCCCCCAGGTTAATGAAAACAGCAGCCTAATTACTCTGTGTAGTTGAGCAGCTGATTTTATCTAAAGAGAATTGTACTTTGTATGGTTTTTCCACCTTATTCGAATTTACATATTCTTAACTGGAAAGTCTAGGTCACTGTGCAGTGGTGCAGCTAGACATTTTGTGCCCCATGAAAGTGATGTGCATATTTGGCCCCCAACCCAGACCAATTTAGTTATGTTCTAAATTTTTTAGGGCGCCTGTTGCTTGTGGCCCATGAAATTGTCCTTCTTTTCCCCCTTTATGACACCCCGGCACTCCCATCTTACCTGCTGTCTGCAACGCCTTTAGCTAACACTGCAGTATTTTCCAGTAATGGAAAATGGATTTTAATCCTCAGCTGTGAAACAGGAAAATGCCACTGAATCCACAGTCAGATAGCCAGTAATTTGCAAAATGCAACACTGAAGGTGCCAATTGCATAGTTCTGTAGAGCAGAATTTTAATAATGAGCTTGATGAGACTAACACTGGAGTGAACAACAGGGCAGTAGAAAGATGGGGATGGTGAATGCTTCCTCATTTGTTCAGCCAATATTGGCATTATTCAGGTGTGCATGTGTTTCAATAAGCTATATGTCCCTCTGTCACTTAATTGGTTATTTCAATGATCATGTGATCAGTCACTAAGCCAACAAAACCAAAATCTTAGAAACCCGAAAGATGTTCTATCTATCTATCTATCTATCTATCTATCTATCTATCTATCTATCTATCTATCTATCTATCCTCCACAGTTTGTTTGTCTTAATGCACCAAAACATCACTGGTCATTTTCACCCTGTCAGCTTGGGCTTTATAGCAGTCAATGGGATTAGCATGTGAATCAATGAGAAGCTCCTGTGGGGACATCAGCACAAATGTGTTTGTATGTGTCCAAACTACAGAATGTAGAAGTTAAAATGCTGAGCAGGGACATGGTAAAGAGCCAAGCCAGGGCCTCTGTAGCCTGTCCAGACAACAGCTTCAGCCTGGTTTCCAATCACACCTTTTAGCATTAGCATTCATGGGCATGGATGCGCTTTTGGAAGCCTTAGTGAACATCCAGGGTTTATTAGGCTCGAAGGGGTTGCCTTGTTATGTGCATGTGTGAGCCCCCCCCCCCCCCCCCCTACCCAGAGATCCCACAACTGAAGCTCTTCTTCTGTGTTCTGCAAACATACCCATCTGAATTCTGATTTCTGTAGTACGAAAAGGAAAAATCAGGTGGCCTACAAGCTAATATTTAAGTAAATTCCCGAGCAGTTTGTGGAACTGTGAGGAACTTTGAGTCTGCGCACACCTGGAGAGCCAGCAGGACGCTTTGTGTAACTTTTGTCCCCTGATAGAATTCAAAGGCTCACCACCATCACCACCTCTCATTTCTTTCACAACTACTAACAGCATCGTAACCGAATGCATGATTTGAATCTGGAACAGAATCCTCGTGACGCCATCAGCCAGAGACGCGCCAATCATGCATGCATCCTGCATCCATGTAATTAGAATCAGAATCTGGTTTATTTGTCTAAGTATGTTCACGCATAAGAGGAATTTGTCTCCAGTTTTCAGTGGCTTTCATACAAACAGCAGATACATAAACACTTAATGCAAGGCAAAACAATGGTCACATACAATTCTGTTGTTGTATATGCGTACGATGTGGATGTGTTTTTGATAAATGTGGAAGTGCAGAACCATCCAACTGATATGGAAGAAAGTATCTGCCAAATAATTAAACGTAAAAGCTTTAAAAGTGCCATCCTGTCAGTCAGGGTGACATCAGATTTTTCACGCCACATCCCAGCTGCCCCCTTTGACGTATTGGCAGCTGTTTGCATGAATCACATCATGCTCAACCTGATACTGCAGAGCTTCTAACCAGATATTCAGTGTCAGAGGACACCGTGCAGTATTTGGGATGCTGTTCTTTTGTGCATGAGATCAACTTTGTTGCTTCAACCTTCTCCATTTATGGAGGTTCTCTGTTTCTCCAAAATCCATGGCACCTCCGGTATCATGAGTAAGCCGGACGCCCACTTTACCGATTGCATGAATCTTGCAGTACTATTTTAAGCACTATTCTCATGTGTGCAGAGTGATTTTTTTTTTTCTGGTTGAAGTTTCTGACCTGAAAGATTCTTGTCAAAAAGAACGCGGCGGATAAAAAGCCATTGAACTTCAGTAGTATTTGGTATGATTTCAATGGTTTATACGGATCCAAAAAAAAAAAAAGAGATAAAAAATGCTACGCTTTACGCTTTAATGCTTAGTATTCATGGTTTCTCACCCTGGTAACCCTGGTTCAACTACCGCATGTGAATGTGTGTATAAAGCACTTGACTCCCCACATGAAGGTGACAAAGAAAACCTGAGCCTTACATGTTTAATCTGAGAGGCGCATGTCGTCATTCTCTCTGCTTTCCACCGCATAGCATGTGTCAACCTAATGGAGGTACAGTTACAGACAGCTTTCCATTTCCAAAGCCCTGCGGCGTGGAGATGGGATGATCTGCTGGAAGCTGAGCCCCCCCCAGAGTGGAAGGCCACCGCCGCCGGCCAAACCAGCGATTGTCACTGGCTGGTGCTGAACTCTGTCCCCACTGCTGTTCATCTGTTATATGCTCATGAATATTCATACAAGGGCAGGTCTTTACACACATATTCCATCTCGCTATGTGAACTGATGCGATTTAATGTGTTATTTTATGCTGCTTTGTGCATGGAAATGATTTTTCCCCCTTTAGTGTGCCCGTTCCTAGGCCTTCAGGCACCGGAACAATTTTCCATGGAAACCTATGAAATATGCATGCAAAAATATATATATTTAAGTCAATAAACAGGAGAGTATGATCCTGATATGCTTCTTTGCGTGGTAGTTCTGGTGAGAAACATCCGCTGGGTAACAAAGGGGGTGCATTAAAGAAGTGGGGGGGACATTGACTGCTAACCCTCCCCCCCCCCATCACCGCCCACCCCAACCCCCTTTTCTGATGAGGACATAGGTGGCACTTCAGAAGAAGGTGAGGCACACTCCGGGGGCCGTGACAGAGAGTATCGCAGATCCTTTTCATTACCCGGGAGCCGTGTGTGGTTGAGAAGCGCACGTCTCCATAGCGATACTCCGTGTGGGGGCAGGGTGGGAGTACTGATATACTCTTCCTCCACTTCAGGTGTCAGCAGCCCTCTACGCACTGCATATTATACTCAGCTGATAAGGTGATGGCTATGTACTTACTGTTATAAAAATGGATACTGGAGATAAATAGTAATACAATTTGGTTAGCTGGGGTGATTCAAGGTTGGCACAGTGGCTCAGAGGGAAGCACTGTTGCCTTTGAGAATGGAGTTTGAATTCTCTTTCCGCTCTATGACTGTGAGTTTGCATGTCTTCCTCATCATATGGGTTTCCGCCTGCATTCTAACAACAGGCAGTTAGCATAACTGGCGCCTCTAAATCACCGTGAATGTGTACGTGCCCTGTGAGGGGCTGCCTTCCTGTCCCCTTTTATCCTGCTCAGATTGGGGTAGACCTGAGTTACCCCCCTCCCACCTGCCACAGCCCTGAACAAGATAAATGGTTGCCGGTTCAGGGATTTCTGTAGTTCTCCAGCAGATCCGTTCCTGCAGCCCCTCAACCGTCTCTCCCCCTGCTGTTTCCTCCGGGTACCATTATTATTTGATGATTAGCAGTCCGCTCTGCATACCTGAGAGATGTCAGAGGGCTCAGTTGGGGGTTTTATTCTTCCATCAAAGACCAATCCAGGCTCTGATTCCTCACTCATAAAGTCACGCACAGGCACCCAGGCACACGTAGGAAGAACGTACCTCGCCGAACTGCTGCCTCTTCCTACCGGTTCAAACGGGCTCCGTCATGTACTGCCTACATGGCTACGCCTCCCGTCCTACATCAATATGTGCCTCTGTAAAGTTGGTCCTCAGTCAAACTGTGACGGCTAACGGATGCAGTGACCGCCCCCGGCGACTAACCTACTCCACGTCCTACTTTGTAGCTAAGGTGAGGGATGTGGGGCGACCGAAGTAAGAATAGCCAGCTGCCACGACGGCTCGAGCCGGGCAATCTCGCGTAGCTGGGTGCCGGGTCCATTATCAAAATTCGGATCTTTCCGGCTAAGACACTTGGCTTTCCCATTACTTACTGTCATCTTGAGAATAGTCTGTTCTCAGCCTCACCCTTATTGTTATCTCCCCGTCTTTCCTCACCCTTCTCTCTCGTAGAATTGCATTTTTTTGACACTCACGGTAGTCAAATTATGCAAACTGCTTGACATAGACATGACGCCCCCAGTCGTTTAATGGAGGAGGGGGAGCAGAAGCAGGGAAAAACATTTGTTTAGTGCAACTGAAAATAATTCACTAATTAATCTCCAGGGTTAATTTCAGGGTCTTTAAATTCCTCATAAACTCTCTCTGGGGGAAAAAAAAAGCCCCGAAATCCAGCAGACTATTTCCTAAATCATTCCACAGTAAGAAACAAAGGTGACCTAGTGGCTAACAGCTCAGAATGCCTCCCTTATTCCTGAAAAAGCACCAAGAACACTAAGGCCGTATTTCAAATACACGTCCTCTCTTGTAAGATTGCATTTTTAATTTACCGCAGATGTATTTTAGGTGATTAAAATTGATGCAACGCCTAAAATAACTTTGCCAGGCCATATGCACGCAGAATGCTGAACCCTGCAAAATCTATATTTAACAGTCCCAGTTTGCCTGTCCATATTTTTTTGCCCATGTAAGACTTTAAAAGATTCACAGCACACGCTGACCCACCCCCCCACGCAGACATGCCCCTTGTGTTCTGCCTGCATAACAGTCACAGCATCTGGCCCCCATGTCACGGACCGCCACCCCCTCCTGCCCGTGCCCCATCCCCCGGGGGCTGCCTCCCCGGCACTGTGTGCGCGTGAGCATGTGTGCAGCCCGTACGTCTGCCCGGCCCACCCTCCGCACGCGGTCTCCCGCCGGCGATGACGCTTCCGATTCACAGCGGGCGGAGGCTGAGAAGCGGAGCCCCGGCTGGGACTTTCGCTCGCCGTCTGCTGGGTGTCGTTTTCATCCTCTGGAGGCATGAGTCCACAAACGCAGGTGCATTAGCCGCGGTAACAACCTGCGCATTGCGTGTCGCCACATAAAAGGCAGCGCTGCGGCCGCGGAGCCCCTGGAACAATGAGCGCCCAGTGCGGAGACGCACGAGGCGACTGAGCATTCTCTCCCTTCATTAGCTGAAGTACCTCACACTCTATTCTGCTCCTCAGCCATGCAGTAGCCGCCACCCCAACTTCCTCGCTTTTCTCCACTCACCTGCTCAGCTGCTTCTGGGTCCAGGTGGGTGTCCAGCAAAGGCACCGTGAACTGGATCTTACGCGGACTGCCGGTCTCCATGTTGACAACAACACTGGGGGGTG
>JABFDZ020000131.1:2796168-2831787 GCA_019775955.2 Pollimyrus isidori
AGTCATCACTAACCAGCTCCCCTCCACACACAGTCATCACTAACCAGCTCCCCTCCACACACAGTCATCACTAACCAAGCCCCTTCCACACACAGTCATCACTAACCAGCTCCCCTCCACACACAGTCATCACTAACCAGCTCCCATCCACACACAGTCATCACTAACCAGCTCCCCTCCACACATAGTCATCACTAACCAGCTCCCCTCCACACAGTGATCACTAACCAGCTCCCCTCCACACACAGTGATCACTAACCAGCTCCCCTCCACACATAGTGATCACTAACCAGCTCCCCTCCACACACAGTCATCACTAACCACCTCCCCTCCACACATAGTCATCACTAACCAGCTCCCCTCCACACATAGTCATCACTAACCAGCTCCCCTCCACACATAGTCATCACTAACCAGCTCCTCTCCACACACAGTCATCACTAACCAGCCCCTTCACAGACCCTCCTATGCTCTCACACACAGCATTGCCTATGTACACACCCACAAGGCCACACTGGCTTACGCACAGACCCACCTCCTCTGCTTTTTTCCCCTGAGCTCATGAAATTCAGATTAGCTGCACACACATACATATCCAGCTGTGCTGATTAGAGGCCATAGCTGCATGGGGTGGCGACAACAACAATGCAAAGCCTCATCACCTCCCTCCCCCCATAGCTCAGAGAAAACCAAAAAACCGAACATTACCTGTCATCTAAGGCAAGGCTTTTTGCTGAAATCTTCTCTCCATTGCATTTAAAAGTTAATTGCAGTTTCAGCCTCCAGAATCGGGTCACAACAAAAAAACAACACTGACTGCCATTTTCTCCCATTTGCCCATAATTCAGTTCACCACCTGCTGTGCCTGTGGATGGGCCAAATTAGGCATCGATGGGCCATGAATGCTGTGGCTTCCAAATGTTTTAAAATTTAGCAAATTATTACAAAAAACCCGGCAAAAAATTATGGCAGTATTTGAAGGACACCCACCGTTTTTCGTATTCAATTTGAACTGAATTCAGTTTGAAGGGAAGAAAATGTAATGTGTAGGAGTGTGTCATATTTTCATGATTCCTTGTCCTATTTTATCAGAATAAGTTAAATCCCACAAGGCACAGGATATGAGGTGGTACATCCAGGTCAGGATGTCGCTTCAGGTTAACCAAGGATGGTTTACTTAGCGCATTGTAACTGGTTGTTGTAGTATATAGCAAATCTAGAGGAGTTTACATGACACATAATATGGCATCCATGCATACATATTCATTAACTGCTTATCCTCTACAAGATCACTGAGCTTCTAGACTAAGTAGGATGACCTTGAACATGATGTCACTCCTTGGCAGAGAACACATAATTATGAATTAATGTGTTCGATATGTTGCATGGCCTTTAGTTTTCAGTCCTAAATGTACCATTCTGCTCAGTTTCAGTTTACCAAACCTTCAGGGGGCTGCATGTACAGTGACCAGTCTTTTAAAAACATGTAAGGAGACAGGCAGAGCTGAACATGTACAGCAGTGCTGGAAAGTTAGGGAATCCTTTATCATTTTCTCTGTTTCTGCATAAATATGATCTAACACAGAGGTACTGTATTTGAACTGAGGGGTACACCCTCTTGGAGGGGTGTGGAGAAAATGCGGGCCGGTGGGGCATGTGAGGGGAAAAATAATAAAAGTGTGTGTGGGACACTTGACATGGTGAAAGACAAAACTGCAACCTTTGCAAATGTAGAATATAGTTTGAACACATTATATGCCTGTACACATTATATGACAGTAACAAATCAAGATAGTTAAATTATTTAATGTACAGTGGTACCTCGGTTCTGGAACTCAGTAGAACTCAAATTTCTTGAAAGTCGAACAAACTAGTTTGACCTAGAACTCGATCTGACTATCAGAAGTCGAACCATGAACGCTGACCTAATATAAATTGTACGAGCCAGGAAATGAGTCATACTACAATGCAATTCTTACTTGAATGCTTTGTTCACAGACTGGATGATTAACCAAATAAAGCAGCACAACATTACAGTAACTAACAAAAAAATAAACCACTAACTTACATGTACTATTAGAGCATTTATGTAATTTATTTAAATTTTATTTTACCAGGTAAATTAACTGAAAACCAGTTCTCACTGCTTTACGTGATATTTGGGAGAAATAGTAGATTACGCTATTATGTTATGCTCTTCTTGTTTTATCCTGTTCATTTTATGTTTAAATGCTTTTTAAAAACACACGCATGCACATTTAGGTGTAATTTTGGGGGGCCGGGGACCAATTAATTAGTTTTCCATTATTTCTTATGGGAAAAATTTGATCAGAACTCGAACTTTTTAGGATTCAATACGGAGTCCACTGATCTAAAACAGATTTTCACATAAGTCTCAAAACTAGATAAGGAGAGCCCCGTTAATGAAGACACAAATATGTTATGTGCGGATGAAAGATTATGTAAAACTTTCCTTTCCTATCAGTAACTCCCATGGCCCCCTTTTGTACAGCAGTAACTCCAACTAAACGCTTCTAACAGCACTGTAGCCCCTCCGCTGTTCCTCTACACCACCGTTCTTATCTAACTCTTCCTGACGAACACCATGCATGGCGAGGTCCACCAGTCTACCCAGTGCATAAAGTCCAAGTTAGGTTTTTCCTTCCCCATGCGATGACCTAATTGGCACCCTGTAATTGGCTGCCGGAACACAGAACGCTTGAGGAGGCGTAATTGTATGCTGCTGCCTATTAATTAGTGGTACACCATTAGCATCCGGATCACGGGATGGGTGCCCCGCCTCCCTCACGAGCAGCCCCCCCCAGCCCTCCCTTTGATGAGGTCGTCAACAGTCTCCTCGGCTGTGGTCCTAGGATTCAAAGTCCTCTAGCTCTGGCTGTAATGATCTGTTTCTTTCCACGGGGAACATATTGTAAAGAAAACAAGTGCATGAGTAATTGAACCTGCAGTATGAATGTGGTATTACTCGGTTCCCCTATTTAGGACTCCTGACTGCAGCTGGACAACTAAGTGAAACCCCGATATTGGGCTCGGATGGACTGAGTGTGGATAATTAGCATGATGGTGCGTCTGGCCATTGTTTGATGTGTATCCGTCCTCCATGATCGCCTGAGTCCTCACTTGAGTGTTCTCTAATCCCCCCTTAAATGTTGACACTCGCGGCTGCAGCGGGCAGGACAAGTTCACGCAGAGCTGAAGTTCTCCTTCAAGGACTTTCTCCGCACTTCGTTTGGTGCGCTGCTCTCTCCACATCCATTGGGTGCTGTTTAATAGGAGTGCATGTGCATTGCATTGTGTGACTGAGGCTGGCCTCAGAATAATTACAGCATTGGCATAACAACCGGCGGCAGGTCATGCATGGGAGAACGCTCTCACGCGGTTCTCCACAAACGGCCTCCACGCTCTCACGCGGTTCTCCACAAACGGCCTCCACGCTCTCACGCGGTTCTCCACAAACGGCCTCCACGCTCTCACGCGGTTCTCCACAAACGGCCTCCACGCTCTCATGTGGTTCTCCTCAAACGGCCTCCAGACTCTCACCTGATGTTATGCACATGCGTGTTACCTTAAATTATCTCGTTTGGATTCCCAGAATCCCAAAGAGGTGGCTTCACTGGCCACAAGGGGTCTGGCAATAAGAGAAAGCAAGGGACTGTATTTCTGATCGGAAGGTCACCAGTTGAAATCCAGAGCTTGGCAGAGCGATTTCCCAATTGGGCCCTTGAGCAAGGCCCTTAACCCCTTGAATGGCCCCAGGGACTGTCTGCTCCCTGCTTTCTCAGTTGTGTGTTGCTTTGGATAGAAGCATCTGCTAGATAAATGTAAAGTGAATGTATCGCTGAGTCAGACACTGCAAGCGAGCTTCCAGTTGTTTGTATCTTAGATCAAACAGAGGAATCAAACTTCAGATGGAAAATTAAAATGGACTCTGAGCACAGATGGATGGACTGCTGGATGCAACGCTATACTGGAACTAAAAAATGCCTTCTGGGGCTCCATCATACCTTTGTATGCCTGCTGCCAACACTTTTCTGGGGCTAGAGGAAAAGTATAGGGTCACCCAGTCGTAGCCTCTCTCTAAGCCCTGTAATATTCAGCCCCCTTGTACAACAAAACTACCATTATGGCTCAGCTATTAATTTGAGAAATGGGAGATGATAGCGATGTTACAGAGGCTCAGACTCGGACAGCAAAAACAGAGACAGGCATCGGAAAAAGGGGCAGTAAATGTGAATTTAAAAGTGTAATAAGTAAAGTAAAATGTACCAGCGTGAATAACAAAGTACTGATCAAAGATGAAGTCAACAGGTGTGAATGTGAAAGACTCAAATGATCAGATGTGAATAAATCAAACAGGTGTGCAAACATATGAGGAAGTAGTAATGAGAAAAGGTTTCAAAGTTGCATTATCACACACACACACACACACACACATACACACCTCTTTTTGATATCATATGTGTCATCAAAGACAAAGGAAGACTCAGAACCAGCTGTCTTACAGAAGTATCTTTCTTGCTGGTGTACCAGTGAGGTACACAGGACAGGAACACACATTACAAGCTTCCATTGAACAAACACAAGAAAGAGTTTGTCAGTTACCGAATGCAGTTAATAGCCTACTCACAACAAATGCGGTATTATTCCACTCGTGATTTTTTTTCCTGGTCTCACAGACCAGCTTATGAGTCAGTGGGTGTGGATGCAGTAGAGCACCGTCATTGGCCAGGATGAGGATGGGCGGGGCTTCCGGTGTGACACTGAAACGTTTGGAGACAGGGGTCTGATATTTTTTAATGAATGTTTAATGTCTTATTCAAGGTGTTTGAATTCTTCCCGCTCCCCTGCGGCTGACCCTTAGCTCTCCTTCGCCTCCTCCCTACTTCTTGCCAAACCTCCGTGGCACCGCCATGCTCCAGATCTCCTCTGGCGCCATCTCCCAGTCCTGAGAGTGCATTCGCCCGTCGGAACCAAGACCTCCCCTTGCACCACGCCCAAACCTGAGGGAGACAGAAGTGGTTTCAAAAAATGAAGCGACTATATTACACTAAGAATACCTTTTCTTAATCCGGATAGAAATATTTAGCCATATATGTTGCTGGGCTTTCAGCATACATTACTCTAAGTACCCGGATGCAATTCATATAATCTACTGTCTTCACTTTCAGTCTTAAAACTGACATATATAGATATTGCATGTAGCATTCTTTTCAAAATTAATTTCTAAGAGTAACAATAATAAAACCAAGTGAAAAATATCAATGAGAAGATGGAGGAGTTCCACAACACGGAAGTGGGAACAGAAGGAGGTCCAGCCTTTTTTCATGGTTGTGTTTGATTGGTTTATTGTTGTCTGGATGTTAGTGATCCTTGCTCACTGACTCACCTCTGTGGCTGGTACAGGATCGAGGGGTTGCGCTCACTCCTTTCAAACCCTTGGAAAAGCGAACGCAGCACAGCTGTCAGGATGCGCTCGTCCAGTCCGTGTCTCCCATTACCGTCACTGTCCTGAAATTCAGACCAGGTGCTCTCACCACTCCAGATTCGAGAACCTTCTTCTTAACAGCTCCTCCTACCTGTCCCTCCACTGGTAGGATTTTACCGCCACGCCCCGATTTTATTCAGTTTGACCAAACACATAAAATGAAAGGAGACACAAACAAACGAACCAGTTTTCTTTTAGATGAGACCTATTTGAAGTCTAAAAACAAAACAGGTGCTAAAACGATAAGAGCAAAGAGAAACCCGACCGAAAATGACCCAACTCATTTTTTACAAGACCTTGACCTCTCCCCACGAGAAGCCATATTTAGTGCTCAGCCTGTCTGTCTGGAAAGCTGCCATAAGTCTTCATTGGGGGGTGGAGTGGGGTGATTTTTAGCAGTGCCAACCTTAGACCAAACCACCCAGTCAGACCAAAGGGCTCTCATGAACTCTGCTCTGCCAGTGTTCCCTGGGGCCCACATTATAGCGGGGGCAGAAGAAGTCTGCCGATGGTCCCACCATCCTCCATGAGGTATTTCCAGCTTGGTTTATTTTTATACGGCACCATTTTCATGAGCACAGACATAAAAAATGTAAACATGACACAGTTTAAGAAGTCGGTGTGGTAAAAAAAATCAGGACAGATTAACAGAAAGACCTACATAACCAATCCATCTTCCATGACCTTGGAATGAGTGCAGGGCTGAGGGGGATATAAAATGCAGTGCAGTCAGCACAGGGCACAAGCCAGGGGGCCGTCCTGGGAAGGATGCTAATCCATCACAAGGCACACATACACACGCACATAGACACACATGTCAGGTAAACATATTGCTATGAGGACCGCTCATTCATTTCTATGGGAAAAATGCTAACGCTAAGTATGACAACCTTAACCCCTACCCAACCCTAATCATAACCATAAATAACCAAGCAAAATACAAAAGTTTTTGCATTTTTTGTTTTTTCATTGCAATCACAGATTTTTACTAAATTGAGTTTTCATCACGTTGTGGGGACATTGTGTCCCCATAAGGTATGGTATACCCGCTCACACATACACACAGACACACACATGCACAAATAAATTACACTAGGCTAATTACCCTAATTACTAATGAACTCTAGCACCCAAATAGGTAAGATAAAAGTGTCTGCAAAATACATGTGTGGCTGGTCATTTTAATATGTCACCTAATCTACAATGTGACCTCCATAGTGCTGTCAAAGTCGACTAAAAGGACGGTGAACCCACTCTGCTTATTAATTAAGTTATCACCGCTTTATTTTATTTAGCTGCAATTTCTAACATTTGATTAAATAATTGCAATCAAAGCAATTATAAGAATTTGAACTTTAAAGGCAGATGGATTTATAACCTAATTTAAATGGTAGTCCAATTTACTTCACTGTAGAGTAAACTAACTGTGAAAATTGTAGCTTGAAATGTAGAGTCTGTTTGGATAATATTTTGTGAGAGCCTCTGGTGTAAACCCAGCACCGGTGCCGCACTCACCCGGACCCCCGCTTCCGTCTCCATGAGGCTGTCTCTCATGCCGCCATGTCGGCCGTCGCTGGACTCCAGATGCCCGTCGTCCTGGAGCTCGTGTCCCACTCCGCCCACGGCCAGGAGACCCAGGAGGAAGAACCACGCGGCCGTCTCCATGACAGCAGGCTGCGAGTTTGATCGCGGCTGCTTCTGTTGGCTCGCCTTGTGTTTCTGGGCTCTTCAGCCTTCCAGGCCCAGTTCCGAATCCACAATGGTCCGTTCCCCGTGGCCTTCCTTATATATGCCCTCCCCACACCCACATCCTTGGAGACAAAGCAGAAGGATGACTGGGCAGTGGCTGTGTGTCTGTGTGAGTCTATTAGTGCTATTAGGGCTGAGGAGGCAGAAAATGGAGTAAATGAAGATTTTAAAAAAATAAAATGACAAGTAAGCCACTGGGGCCTGAGCATTACATCTCCCTAAGGATAGCCAGTCACTTCAAGTATTACCAAATCAGTAAATCCTCAATGATGGGCTGCATTTCAGCATTTAGCACCCTATTTTTCAGATTACAGAAGCTTATAAAAACGTTAACCCCTCCCCCATCCAGTTTTCCTTCACAGGTATACATATACATATGTTTCTGAGACATGTGTTCTCGTCCCAGCTGTCAAACCGCTGGACCCATGTTGGAAAGGTCAAAGGATCAAATCCCAGTAGAAACCCATGTTGTACCTTCAAGCTGCTGAGAGTACTCCTGAACCTGAACTGTTCCACAAATATTCATCATTAGAAACATGGCTGACGTGAGCCTCACAGTTTACATGAACATTACATTTATTTATTTAGCGGGTGTGTTTGTCCAAAGTGACATACAAGCAAGGCAGATTACATTACATTAGAGTAGGCTGAGCTTCCACTGAACAACAAGTGTAAGTAGCACCAGAGAAGAGATACTGAAGGAGAAGACAGAGTCTGATGACCGGAAATTGCTTGATAGCTCATTCCATCATCAGGCAATCAATACATGATAAATATCTACAATGAAACTTCTCTTGTGTTGATTGCATCTCTGGGTGACCTTGGCAATTTTGTCCTATACTTCAGCGTGTTTAGCACCAGATTACTGTGTGTAACCATCAGTTATGTTTTGCTATTTGATCACTAAATACTGGGTAGAGATTAGTATCAGATTGGTAGTTAAATCGGTGTTTAATGTCTCGGTAAGTGGTAGGATGCTGAAGGGCACTGAATGGCATTGCACCAGAATACCTTAGAGACCCACTGGCCTCTTACAGTCCTCCTCGCCTGCTTCGATCTCAAATAGCAGGATATTTTTTAGTACCTAGAATGGAAAGCGCTACGGCAGGCTGCAGAGCTTCCTCTTAAAGGGCTCCATAGCCATAGAATAGTCTTCCAACTGATATATAAGATTCAGGCTCACTCTCAATATTCAAGTATAGACTAAAATCACACTTGTTCAGGCTAGATCTCAGTCTTTAGTTTTAGCTTTAGCTAACTGCTTACTCCCAGTTAGACCTATAGCGTGAGGTGTAGACCCTGGATGGGGGTCGGTGCCTATCCTTTGGTCTGATCTGACCTGTCAGTCTGTCACTCTAGCTTCACACCCCCTTGTGGAATTACAGTGCTGACATTCAGGGACTCCCCATACATACGTTCTCACTTGCTTCTCCCTCCTGCCATAGCCATATCTGCCGGAGCTTACATATCACACTCACCCAAATGTGCGCACTGCCTCTAGTCTCCCCTAGAGAAGCACCCCTGAAGGATGGCCCCGCCATGAGTCTGGTTGCTCCTAAGGACTCTTCCTTCTGGGAGTTTTTCCTTGCCACTGTCATCTCTGGCTTGCTCATTGGTGGCACTGGGCGCCTTGAGACAATGTAATCTTGTTAAAATGCGTTATACAAAACTGAATTTAAAATTTAAGTTCTTTTAGAGTCCCTGCTGTCGTACACTGCAGCCAGGTACATAATGTGAATTTCAGCCATTGCATGTTATATGGATGCCAAGACACTGAAAGTTTTACTTTTGTGTCCCATTATTTTCTAATGTATTGTCTGCAACATCATTTTTACTTTTTGCTTTTTATTATGTTAATTGTAGTCCTCTAAGAGACAATCACAATGTTTGATCTCATTTGTTTGTGTTGTTAATTAAGCATCAACTTGCGTGGTTCAGATTCACCAGTAATCGGTCTTTGTTCAGGTTTTTAGTGCAGTGGTGTTTGCCTGAGGGAGTCCAGAAACATCATCACAGTCATCCTGAGCTTCACCACGCACCCCGAAGTCCTCAGAGCGGAGATGTTCTACAAAATGTCTGGCAAACTACTTACTGGTGCTTTAGTATCAGTAATAGCCATTGAATTTTGGACCATTACTTGCCATGGCAACGGAAGCAGGAGAGACGTTAAGCAAAAGTTTAAAATGCCTCAAGAGACCATGGGTGGGATGTGGACTCATTAGCTGGCATATCTGTTGTTTTTATGCTCTTTTGTGCATCAGGCCTCTAATTGGTTCTTTTTCAATGACAGTGCATTCGGTGGTCTTCATTGCTTTCCCAGCTGGCCTGGGAGGTCTTTAAGGTTGTTTCAGCCTCTGATATCCACCCATAGGAGCTGTGTGTAACTGTACAGAGATGCAGTTTGTAAGAAACGCAGACGCACATTTCAGACGGGCACTCAGAGGGCAGCAGGAAGAGACTCCCTCTGTGAGATCCTGACATTAACTGACCATAACTGAGGAAGCCAGTGCAGCCAAAGGTCTTATTCTTAAAACACTTTATTTACAAAAACCTAAATGAGCTTTATATATAACATTGACAAATGAACCAATATACACAAACAGCAAAAAACTAGATAAGTATACTAGATATATACTTATTTCCTTTAATTTCATCTGATAGATTAGATTCAGGCAGCAATTGCATTATATTTCATCCTAGAGCAAGGCTATTTTCTGAAAATCTGACAAATTAAGCTTGCCTGTTTTTTTTTTGTCCATCAAATGTTATTTTAAATAATTTACAGGCTGATTGAGTTGTGCCTTAGCCTGGGTCCACTTCAATAAAGTCAGAAAGTCACCTCAGCTGGCATTTGAGATGTTAATCAGATGCTAATTAAAGCTTTTCCATGAAAATCTGTGGGAATGTGGCCCTTAACGTGCAGGCTGGGGTAAACAGTCACCCCAGTGCTGTTTAGAGGAAACCATCCTGATTAAATATGTGTGACGTGGGCAGGTGGCTGCCTCAGGAACCATCTCCTGAAGAAAATCAAGATGCCAAAGGAAATGGACTTAATGTAAACAGATTGCACACTCAATTAAGTTTGCCTAAATTAATATTTGCCGCTTGGGCTTCAGAGCGGTAAGGTTGCTGAAGCCACAGGGTTTTCCATAGAGATGAGATCGATCGCTGAAAAAGACTTTCAGATTGATGAAGCTGGACGAATATCAGCGTGAAAGTTGTGTAATGTGATATCGGATCAATACGAATGATTGTTAAAAGCACCACAAATTAGAAAACGAGAAAGAGTAAGATGACGCATGTGGCCTAATTCAGTGATGACAATGATCTTCTGGGCAATAACAAAAACCTCCTCTTTTTTCACTTTGTCCTTCAGCCAGAAGTCGCCCAGCTCCCCCGAGCGCAGTAACGAGGCCACATGTTTGTCTGTCTTCCCTCCCTTTATCCCTAGTGCTCTGTGGCTTTCGTTTCATGTTTTATTTACAGTAGTGCACAATTACAGCCAGGAATAAATAAACATGTGAGCATGACAAACAATACAGTAAGGTTTGTCCATGCATTAAAGCAAGATTGTCCAGCAATATTCATGCATGGACTTGAGTCTGAATGGCAGTTTGTCTCCATGACAACACTTAACTCACTTACTCCCAGGGATTATAACCACTTAAATCCAATGTTGTTCACATCCAATTACATTTCTCTCCTCAATCTAAGTGATAAGTAAAGCAGTCAAAACCGACGCCTGCTTTTTGTTTGTTTTTTAAAAAATATACTTCCTTATATTTCATATTTAGGTTGCACTACCAAAAGGCACTTAAAAAACAACATAGCAATAAAACAGCAAAATACTACCTTTGTTATATTTATTCTAATTACATTTTCAAAAGTACGTTACATGTTTTTATCCCCTATCACTCTGAAAAGCATCTTTTTTTAAGCAGTGTTAATTTTGAAATCTTGAACCCAAACACCTTACAGACGAAACACCCACCGGCCAGCTGCATTGTAAATGATCGCTAGAATGTTCTCTCAGTTCCTTCCCGTCCTGCTAAAATGTACAAATCCTCTCTTTGTTTCTCTTGCATGTTCACGCAAATCACAGTTCAGGTTAGATGTGACATTTGTCTTCTGCCTCTGAGGCCCTGAGGTCTTCAGTTGCAGCAAGGAACATGATCTTGTGCCACTCAGATGTTGCACCTGACTCTCCCTCAGCATGGTCCAGGTTAATCTGTCCATCCCTCAAAATACTGACCCAGCAACATGGTCCAGCTGAGTTTTACACCAAAGAGATGTGTATGACTTCATCGCAATCCAATCAAATTGCTGGATTGGGCTGTAAGATTGCAGAGTACAAAACAATGCAAAAAAAAAAACAATAAATAAAAACCAAGCCAAATATAAAATTACAGTGTTTTCTCCGATTTGTCTGAATTAAGGCAAGAACCAGCCCCAGCCTAACATCATCACGGCGACTTGGACAAACGGAGTGGGACTTTGTTGGTCTGTGGGTTTTCATTGAAGACGGCAACCCTGCCCAACGTTCAAGCGGACGTAGGTGTCCTTGGGTTCCTCAGGGAAAGCAGGGCTAGCAAAAGTCAACTTTTCTTCATTTTCTTTTTAAGTGATTGAATGTGCATGTTAGCATCAGTGCAAGGTGGGGTGGGAAAGGCGGCCAATCTGCTAGCTCCGTTGATAGGTTCAGAAGGCTACTGCGATGCTTCCTCTGCAGGCCGCAGCTCTCAGCGCATGCTCATTAGAGGTATCCTGCCGTTACAGTTTTGAGTGTGGTTATATCAGCCAGTCTGCCATGATGAATACAGTGTGGTCATTGAAGAATGCTCTAGAACTCTAGGAACATCGTCCAGAAGTTTCCGAGGGTACGTTAAGCTGCATTGCTGCAGTTGGCGTGCATGTGTGTGATAAGTTCTACAAGTGTTAGGTATTTTCAGCTGCAGCAATGGGGTCATTTGCAGACCCATTGGAGTGTCCTGTGGGTGCAGCTCTGGAGCGATGTTCCAGCGCATTCAGGACGCCCCGTCGCTCCAGTGCGTGGCCCACTCCTTCTTCTGCAACGTCCCCATCTTCTCATTCTGGAACTGCGAGCGATCCTCGCGCGGAATCTTCACGGCATGGTACTGGGGCACGGAGTCTTGGTACTGGGCCCGCCGGAAGAATCCGAGCTATGCAGAGAAGGGAGAGGGAAACGTGGGATGAAGAGGGAGGAGACGGGAACCAGACGATGACACTCAGAAGCTCCACACTCCACCAGCTGGGCACAAGGTCACTGTCATCATGGGTCATACTAGATGAGTAAGCAGCAGACGGCCGGTAGGTAACTGATTAAATCCTCTGATCAAGTAAGGGTTGCTGGTTCAAGCCCCAGGATGAACTTGGCATGCATTTCTACACGAGGGATCCCTGCTAAAGTATCAGGACAATAGTATTATATTCTACAGATCAGATATGGAGATCCTCGTCCAAGAAAGGTACATACCTGTAGATGTTCCTTTATCTCTTTAGGCCAGCTGACACTAACCTGCAGCACTAGGTAACCTTAGATCCTATCCAAATGAAATACAGCTACAGCAGAGTGGAAACCAGCATACCACGCTGATTTCTTGAACCCCAGTTCCAACCGCCAGTTTAGATAAAAGTGAAGCCTATAATGTGGATGGTTATTGACCCCAGAAATAACATTACGTTCTAGTAAAATGCACTTTGCCTTTAAAACAGCTTGGAAGGATTGATTTTTTTTGTCCACAAAAGTCTGTGTTTTGCTATAATAGTTCAGTCGATATTTCTGGACAGGCTGCTTGAAAGTGAGCACATACACACCAGTGATATCTTATCTGCCACACAGCACCTAGTCCAGGAAGTATGGAGCACAAGTCAGGGGACTACATTGCCAGGACCCAGGGAGATGGAGAGCTGGGCGTAGGACTGAAAACCCCAACCTGGGCAGTGTGAGGCTGTAGCACCACCCACCGAGCCATCATCCTGCCTCCACCGCGCGCTAAATGGTTCCTGTTAAACAGGGTGGGGTCAAATCAGGAACACTAGGCTGTATCTTTTGTATAACCGAATACTGCATAATACAGGAAAATAAACTCACACCCACTGAAATAGTAAGTATTATGATGGCAGTATGATGTGTTTCAATACTGCAGCTTCATCAAGCTCATGCATTCACTGCCATCATAATTCATTTTGGGGAGAAATTGTTGTTGGGCGTGAATGGGTGTACTCTTCATTTTCCCCAGCAGAATCCAATTCTACATAAGCATTTTGGAGAAATTACAAATGTGTGTGTCTGTTTGTGAGCTTGAGTTATACGCTGTTACATACGGTGCACTTCCAAAACCAAAGTGAAAACTCATGGGCTCCGTAATAAAATGTGCAAGAAAACACAAGCAGTGCAGGGCAGAGCAGTGCTTAATATTGCGAAGCGCATTTCTAGAGTCATGGTGACAGATTGCAAGCATTGCTGCACAAGAAGCGAAACACAAACAGATCACAAAAAAACCAGAAAGTTCATTCTAGTATCCAATGGGAGAGATTACTTCGCTCGACATGAGGGAAATCATCAGCAGCTGGGGATGATAGGGTGTCTGAGACTAACAAAGCCTTTGGAAGCTCTGACCAGGATGAACTTCCTCTCACAAGAGCTCAGCATCAACACACGTTACAGCAAAGACACTCTCGTGCCTGATGGGGCCAGCAAAGGCTAGGCAGAGGCTGGTTTACCGCTTCGGGGGGGGAGAGATGGGAGGGCGGGGCTGAATGGGGGGTGCTATTGGAGGTCGGAGGCCTGCTTATCCGCCTCTGAGGGCTGGACCCCCCGCTGGGCTCGGTAGTACTCTGCCTCGTAATGCCGGCGTCGCTCCGTGCGCCGGAAGAACCCACACTGAGGGGCCGGGGGAGGGGGGCGGAGCAGTTAAATGTGGACGGGAGAAAAGAGGGGGGCCACATGTATATTGGAATGGGAAAGGAGACAAGGAGAAGGAAGAATGCATAAATGATAGAAAATGAAAGGATGATGGTCATGAGACAAATAAAAGGAAGACAACAGCAAGTACAAATACAGACACAGGAGGAAGAAGACAGTGAAGTGTGACATAGCTCTTTTTCCTACCACTAGCAATGCATGAATGCATGAATGAATGAATGAATGAATGAATGAATGAATGACGTTTACTGGCCATTAAATTATATTCACATTTTTTGCTATATTTTATTGTTGCAGGTATGGTAGAAAAAAAACCAGATATTTAAGTAATTACAGTATGCAGCTTTTGCTTAGCTGTAAACCATGAAAAGGGATCCCACAGGCATGAACATAAAGTAAGGGCTAAGTTCACACTTAGAAGGAGTTTCTCTTGACATGGTGCCCACAGAGACACAACATCTTGCACTAGTTTCTGGTCAGTCATTAGAAACCAGCAGGACTGGTACCTGTTGGCTGCTTTACAGCTATAACCTTGTTATATATTATCTGCATCCCATATACAGTATGTCAGAGTTTGCCGAATAAACAAATGCAAACGCAATGTAATCAGTTCAAGGCCATGAGCCATACTGTAGTTTCGATACTGACTCGTCCTGAATGTGGAGTTGCCCTGTTGAAACCTAATTTCTTGATAACATAGTTTGATGCTGGGTTGATGCACAAGAATAAATAAGGTGGCAGCAAACACTCAACGTGATCAAAAGGGAAAAGCAGAAGTTGTGAGGAGCCTTACCTTCCACAGTATGCAAACCAGCAGAGCCAAGACTAGAATTCCAGCCAACACGGCGATGAGGATGATCCACCATGGGATCCAGTACTGATCTGCGTGCCCGTGTTCTGGATAAACCAAGACCAGCACCTGCATTTGCATAGAGATGCAAAACACAGCAATCGTATAGTCTGCATTTTTGGGTCTGCATTTTTGGGTCACGCTTCTACAGATGTGCACCAGGGCACCGCTCCAGTTGCAATACGTACACAGGATTCTCAGGGGAGTCTGTGATTGGTTGGCATCTGCCCAACCTTGGGGTGAGCCAAGCTTGGCCTGATTGGGTGAGCTAGGCCAACCAACATGGTGCCAGGCATGATCTCTTTGGAGTTTTTGTAGCCGTTCAAACTGAAATAACTTAATTTGGTTTATTTTCTTGCTTCCAGGCAAACATGTCCTTCACCTCTGTGTGTGCGTTACAGTATGTATATATTACATCGTGAGGACCAAATGTACCGACAATGTGACAGAAACCTGTTATTCTGACATCGCGGGGACAATTTGTCATCACACATGTTCCCACAATGTAATAAAAACCTGTTATTTTGATGTTATGAAGGGCATTTTTCAGGTCAAAAATTTGTGAATGCAATAAAAAAACTAAAAATACCAAAAGCCTTGTATTTTATTTTGTTACTCATGGTTACTTATGGCTCAGTATGGGTTAAGGTTGTCATAGTAGGGATTTTCCCATAGAAATGAATGGACAGTTCCCACAAAGATATAAATACAAATGTATACGTGTGTAGTATGTGTGTGTGTGTGTGTGTGTGTAGTATGCATGTGTGTGTGTGTGTGTGTGTGTGTGTGTGTGTGTGTGTTTGTGTGCATGTCTGGGTGTTTCTGTAGTATGCATGTGTGTGTGTGTAGTATGTGTCAGTGCGTGTGTAGTATGCATATGTGTGTGTGTGTGTGTGTGTATGCATGTCAGCACACCTGTGAGGCAGCATCCCTCAGCACCAGATGCTTGATGCTGGACTTGACGGTGATGTTGGCTCTCACCAGCAGCTCCAGAGCACTGACTGATGGGAACTCCTGTACGGTGGAGAGAGGGAGGGGGAGAGAGAGAAAGGGAGAGAACAAAATATGTGAAAAAAGAGGGCAAGACAAAGATGGGGGAAAATTAGTCATCATGCTGAATTTTATGTCTTCTTGAGAGAAGTATTGTAACATTATATAATTGTGATAATGATCATAATAATTGTCATTGAGATTTAAGTTGTTACCCATTTATACAGATGGATAAATGCAATAGAAAATAAGATCTTTGCTCACAGTAATATCAGGATTTTGACTTTTTGAGCACAGCAGGTCCCTCACCGCTACTGCATGATGTGACAAAAGCTGCTAAGAATTGATTCATAGCAGGAAACCTGCAGCTGTGCTTTTTCTACACATGAAAATGTTTTTTTGTTTCTTTATGCCGTCCACATTATTACTGGATTAAAGGGCTCGGCAGGAGACGGCCGGGGCCAGATGCACAGCGAATAACAAACTGAACCGTGCTGTGTGTGAAAGCAGGGTGAGCTTTACCTCCAGGAAAGTGCTGTTCCAGAGCCTGGCCTGCACCCTGAGCACCGCGCTCCCGGAGAGGCTCTGCAGCGGACACTGGATCAGCAGGCACTGAGCCGAACCCAGAAGGCAGTCCTGGAGAAAGGGAGCAGGCATGGCAGTCATCACCTCCCTCATTCTCCAACTCTTCTCCCTCCAATCTCCTCACTTATTCTTCCTCGCTCACCCTTTCCCTCCTCTCTCTTCGTCTTCCTCGCTCACCCTTTCCCTCCTCTCTCTTCGTCTTCCTCCTTACATTCGTCTCCCTTCTCACTCTTCCTCCACTACATTTTCCTCCTTCTCCTCCTCTCTCCAGCTCTTCCCCTCTCGATTTTTCTCCCCTTCTCATTCTCATTTCTCTCCTTCTCCCTTTCCCTCCCTCCATCCTTGTCCCCTTCTCATTCTTCTTTCCTCTTTCTTTCCCACCCTCACTTGTTCTCCCCACCTCTTCCTCCCAATTCCCTTGTTCCTGTCCCATTCTTTCTCTCCTTTTCCCTCCTTCTACCCTCTCCTTTTCCCTGCCACCATCCTTCTCCTCCCCTCACCAGCTGCAGGGACCTCCTCCTCTCTGAAGCTGCCACGGCCGGTGTTCTCCTCCCCACGCTGCTTCTGCTCACAGTCTGCCTCTCCTCCTCCGGGTGGGAGCGCCTTGTCCTCCCCACCTGCTTCTGATAATGTGGAATAGCAGCTCCTTTTCAGTACCATTTATGCTACAGTCATACTCTATAATAACACACTGACAATAATTCAGCTCCACTACTAACACACTCAAATTTATCTATGTTTACTTACCAATTCTTGTGTGTTTCCATCTATTGCTACTATTATTACACATATGCAGTTGTTGACCCTATTCAGCCACCCTAATTTTTGTCTTAGCCCCCCAGAAAATTATTTTTATAAATTAATTTAACGACTTATTTTCGTACACATTTCATAGCCCAGCCCAACAGCTCCACAAATTTTATTGTTGGGGACCCCTCATCCAAGGCAGTAACCTGACTGGGGGCCTGCTATCCTAGAATCCACCCCTGGGATGAAATTACTTTCACATCAAAACTAATTTTTGAATGCAACACAAATGCAAAAATCTGATGTGACGATAACGCTAGGATATTTATATTCAGCAAAACACAGACATTCAGGACACTCAGTGAGTAGTGCAGACTGCAGAACACAATGCCAGGCCCCAAAGAAGACATTAGCTATTGCCAGAGCTTCAGCTCTTTATTTGTATTTCTGTGTTGGTTTGTTTGATATAAAAATCAATACCAAGCCCTCATACATGCCAGCAGAGTAGCTCCCTGGCCGCAGATATGGATCTGCTATATAAAAGCTGGGCTGCTGACCTTTCCCATAAAGAGTACTTAACCTGAATAGCTCCAGTAAATTACACAGCTGCTTTTATTAATAGCGTCACCTAAGCAAATAAATATAGCATCCCCCCTCCTCCTTATCCACAGGGGATATGGCTCAGGACCCTCTGCAGATGCCATTAGTACCAAAACCTACATATACCTTTTTATTCTATAACTATAGGTTTTCATAAGTATTGATTCTTTTTTTTTTAAAAAAAAAAAAAAAGAGTTTCTTGAACACAAGCGCTATTGTAACAGTCAGTCAGATAACTGAGATGGCTACTAAGTGACAGATGAGTGAGTAGCATATATAGCATGGATGTGCTGCACAAAGGGATGATTTACGTCCTGGATGGGATGGTGTGAGATTTCTTCACACTGCTCAGAACTGCGCTCAGTTTAAAACTTATGAACTGTTTGTCTCTGGAATTGTCTATTTAATATTTTTGGACTGTGGTTGATTGCTAGAAACCATGGATAAAGGGGGACCATTGTATAATTAATCAGGTTGAGGGTATGTTTTACTCAGTGAGTAGCATAACTCTCAGCTATAGGTGATCTGACACCTTACCGCAGGCTCTGGGTCCTGGCTGTGCTGATGATGCTGGTGATGGTGCTGGTTGTGTTTCACATTGGGACTCAGATGCAGGGGATCAAAAGAGGTGGGGCTGCAGCGGGTGTTGGGGTGCCCTTCAAAGTGAGCCCCTGTGGGATACAGCAGCCACTTTCCATTGGCCAGCTCATGAGGCCACATGATGTTGAGGAAGGCGGAGCCAAGTGTTTGCAGGGACTGGCCTGGGTTTGTTACCTAATAAAATTCATATGAAAAACAGCAGGATGGAGATGATTAGAGAGATCATAACCACAACAACAATAATGCTACTACACTAATAATTATTATAATAATAAAGATATTTTTTGCTTTTGCCCTTGTATCCATGACATGCACCTGGAAGATCTGTGTGTCACTGTTACAATGAGACTTTCCCATAACCTTCCGCACTTCACAACCAGCAGACATAATCGCCACAACTGTGTTGCCAAACTATAAGGGGAGAATGTTAGCCCCGCCTACACCCAGGACCATCCCGCTCTCTCCCATCTCACCGTGAACTCAAACTCCACGGGACTCCCAATGTCATCCAGTGTTTTCATGGCGCTCTCGCCCCTCACTGTCCCGCTGAAGAACAGCTGGTGTGGACGGGCCAGCCTGCAAACATGTTAAAACATTAGCTGTCAGCCAACACGTTTACTTGAAGCGTTACATTAGCAGGTACACAGGTGAGGATGAAAATATAGTGCTGTGAAGGAGCCAGTTCAGGCACAATTACTGCACAGAATTACTGCACCATTCAACACAAAATACAGAATCTAAAGGATATTCCAATAATTTAAACACACCATTTGCATCTTCAAACAGACTGAAAATGTAACTGGAGGGATTCCAATTAAGTACCTTGATCAAAAGTAAAACAAAAGAGACTTATAGTTAACGATGTTAGCTAAGGTTACAAATTCATAGGGAATCAGTCAAAAGTTTGAACACACCAAGCTGCCTTTGAAGGAGCATGATAATCCTGCATCACATGACCTGGCCTGCTGCCCCAAACCCATTAGAGATGCTTTGGGAGGAGTCTGAACAGAGAGTGAAGGAAAAGCAAGTCCCCGCGTATATGGGCCCTCCTTCAGGACAGCGGGAAATACCCCGAAACATAAAACTGGGGTAGAGGAGAAAGCAGGGACCATCAGTCCCTGGGGCAGTTGGGGTTAAGGGCCAATGGCAGGATTCCTCTGTCAACCATGGGATTTCACCGCCCCCAGCAAATACTTATCTTTTTTGTTTGTTTATAACCGTTTTTGGTCAGGGCATAGTTCCATCTATGCTATTTTATAGTTTTGATGTCTTTATAATTATTCTAATATGTAAAGAATAGTACAACTAAACATTTTTAACTAGCACTGGTCAACCTTGACCTTGACTCCACCCACTGGTCATCCTTGACTTTGACTCCACCCACTGGTCATCCTTGATTTTGACTCCACCCACTGACATGCTACCTTATCCACAATTTGATGGATTACAATATCAAGCTACTTTGCAGACACTTACCCACTGACTGATAGGGGCAGCTCAATGACTACTTTCGCTCGAGCTGTGACTAAGGCCAGATCAGGCTGCTCACTTATTCTGGAAATGCAGACACAGTAAGAGACAGAGAAAGACACACACACACAAAAAAAAACATACAGACCATTTGTACCACTTTTTCAGATAAACAAACCACATAGTTAGGATGCCAGCACCTGAATTCAAAATAATGAGTTTCCCGATTTAATGGCAAACAAATAAAAATGCAGGACTTACGTTGCTAGTAAGAGATCAACAGACAGGTCTGTGGTTTCTATGGTGATTCCAGTTGTGCTTAATATTATGTAGAATTTTAGCTTGGGAAAAGAAATATAAATGTAAGAGAGGAAAGCATATTTCAGGAGATAATAATGCAAATCAAAGCTGCATTTTAAAGTGATACATCATGAAAAATTGGAGAAGGGGAGACAATAATTGAAGTTGTTTTTCATATATTATGTGTTATTTTGAGAAAGATATTCTTTAAAATTACAAATACTTGGTCAATGGTGCGTTTGAGTGAACCATGGGCTCCCCTTTCTGACTGTTTTGACAGTCACCCAAACTCCAGTTTGACGTTACACAAAATGACATGTGCTTCTGTTACCTTGGCATCTCTCTTCAGTGGATTTCCCAGCTCACATTCTGCCTGAGAGCCATTCTGATTGGCTTGGCAGATCACCTGTGATGATTGGCCAAAACATGATCAGCAAAACGTGTGCTTAAACACTGCAGTTGATGTTATGTGCAGTGCCAACAGTGCCATATTAAGTGTCACAGCACTGTGTGACTGAAATGACAAAATCAGGCAGATGTCAAAGGAATAAAACTGAACTGGTGTTAATTTAAGATGTTTCACTGTTAAAAATCAGATGCCCCATAAAAACATTAAAAAATGTACAAATTGGTCTGGTATTCGGAAGCTACACACATATTGCATATACATATGCAATAGAGAAGGCCAGAAACACTGGAGGTAGCCATGGATATGGTAAATTGTGAAAGATCGGTCCACACTGCAGATTGTTGTGTGGTTACACCTGCGTGCCTGGTTCACATGTTTATACCTGTTGGTCTCTGAAGCCGGAGTAGGACAGTGTGTCGGGGAGGGTCACCAGCAGCTGGGCGGCATGGGCATCATCTCCATCCTCCTCAGGTCGCCGGGGGTCGGAGGGCAGGTTGGTGACAGAGATCTCCAAGGCTATGGACCGCTGGTCGGACAGAGAGAAGACCGGCATTGCATCCTCATCCCTGTAACCACAGAAATGAAATAGAAAACATGCGTTTTATAACACAGCGGAGAACGTAGAGGTGTGGCAGAGTTGTGGTCTCTAGAATGTCCCGGGGAGTAAACGCAACACAACAGAGGCGCTATCTTCAACTCACAAGGGCAAAGGGATGAAAAGGTCGGAGTTCCCAGGTCGAGTGCCAAAACGATAGCTCAGCTGCAAGTTGCTCTGACAAATTCGGTCATCTCCACATCCCTCCCGCAAGAAGTCGACCTATAGACCACAAGGGGCACCTCTGAAAGGTGTTTCATTCTCGCCAGACAGCTAAAAACCCATTAGCTGTTACCATCACTGACCTCAGTGTACAGGGTGGGGGAGATAGACGGGCTCAGCACAGGAAATAGAGATCCCAGGTGTTTGGAAACGGAATGGCCGGGGTGACGGGGAGGCTGGATGCTGTGTGTGATCGCCAGGGAGATGGGACGCAGCTTGTCTTGAATATTCTCCTAGAGAAACAGCAATAAGAAAGGACAAATTTCATGCAATATAGTGACTTATGTTAGTTGTTGTTTTAATCCAAGTTTTCTGGTTTTCATAGCTAGCAATTAGACACTGATTGATGCATTTCTGAAATGATACCAGTATAGTTCTACCACAAGGAGGCGCCAAATCCAAATATTAAATTACACCCTAGCTACCTATGCAAAATTCTGTATCTATAAAATGCATGTGGCATAAGAACATCAAATCATCCATAGCCAAACAGGAATCATTTGCACATTCTGGCTTAGGGCTGAGCCATCTGCTCCCTACCTGTAGCTGAAAGGTGGCGGCGATGCACGCCGGACGACCCTGACCGCGGAGCTCCACGTTTTCAGAGTGCAGGTACTCCTGCTCAGATTTGGTGTGGCCCAGGAAGTTGACGCGGTGCGGCAGGTTCAGCTTCCGGCGTTCAATGTCTGCCTCAAACTGAACTCTCAGGGCTGTTGCGGAGGTTGGCGTGGCAGAGAGGATAGCAGCAGGTGAAATGCATTCAAAGTGAAAGTAAAAATAAGGTAGATTTAACCCTAATTAAATCTTTGTATCAACACAGTCAATCCAAAGCCTAATGATGTGCCTGTTGATGTCAGTTGTGGAATAATTATACCTCAGTGTCCTGCATTATCACTCATAGATTAACTCTTCTGCAAAAACTTTATCAGCCCCTCCTTCCCAAGGTATATACAATTTTACCTTGGTTCTCGAGCTCACTAGAAATCAAATTCCTTGAAACAAACCAGTTTGACCTTGAACTCGATCTGAATATCAGAAGTCGAAACATGAACACTAACCTAATATAAATTATACACGCCAGGAAATGAGTCGTACTACAATGCAATTCTTACTTGAATACCTTCTTCACAGACTGGACCATTAACCAAATAAAGCAGCGCAACATTACAGTAACTAACAATAAATAAACCACTAACTTATGTGTACTATTAGAGCATATATGTAATTTATTTAAACTTTATTTTACCAGGTAAATTAACTGAAAACCAGTTTTCACTGCTTTACGTGATATTTGGAAGAAATAGCAGATTAAACATCAGAACGTCATGCGTGTAACTTAACTCTTAAACCAATGAGGGCAAAGGTGTGTTGACATGGTTTGTGCGGCCGGGTGAGAAGTCGCAATGCATTGCGTCAGGATCAGAATGCGTTGATTTAAACCAGATTAATCAGAACTCTGGAACGGATTAAGTTTGAGAACCAAGGTACCACTGTATTTCATGGGGAACCAAGAGAGTTGGCTTGGCGAGTGACACATGTAGACTGAACTGCAAGGGTTTTAAGAAGGAACGGCAAAGAGGAGAGGATGCAGCCCAGGCACTCACTGATGTGGGGAGAATACGATGATGGGTGGGCAGTGTAGACAAAGCAGGCCTTCACCTCAACGCTAGGGAAAAGGAAAGAAGATTAAAGCATTAGCATCCTTCCTACAGAAGACTCTAGGCATGGAAGTTTCAGTGCGTAAATCTTGGTATTTAGATACAGAAATCTTTCGGCTTAAGGCCACGAAAGCGGGTGCATCGTAGTGCCAGACTGCCGCCATCCAGAATGTTCTTTACTTCTAGCGTCAACACGCCAGAAACTATGATGCCAGGCCAGGGGTGGCACTGTACAGCAAAGCTGCTTTTTAAAATCATGTTTATGCTGTGCGGAATGGATTTTATAAAAATAAATAAGAACTTTATTAAAACTAATTTTGCGTGAAGGTTGGGTCAACTTACCTTAAAAAAACATTGCTGCGTTAGAAAAGGTTCAATGTAGGGCTACAAGAAGGATTCCTGGTCATTGAGGAATGTCTTATGAGTAGAACTTAGCTGAGCTGAATCTGTTCAGCCTCGATCAAAGAAGACTAAGGAGGAACATGATTCTGGTATATAAGATTCTAACAGGTCTGGATGCCGTTCAACCAAATAGTTACTTCAATATTACTTCAAATACAAGAACACGTGACCATAGATGGAAATTAGCAAGAGAATGGTTTAAACTGGATTTGAGAAAGCATTTCTTTACAGTGTGTTGTTAGAGTATGGAATAGTCTTCCTGTTAGTGTAGTGCAAACTATATGCTTGGGTTCCTTTAAATCAGAACCTGATAAGATTTTAACAACCCTGAGCTATTAGCTGAATTCTCTCCAAACAAACTTGATGGGCTGAAGGGCCTCCTCTAGTTTGTAAATTTCTCATGTTCTACCCGTGCACTGTAAACGTAAGAGAGTACAAAACTAAAATAAAAATCTTTGTTCCTCTCCTTGCACTTTGACCCGTGGAAACAACCAATAGCTCCACATCACAACATTTTGTAAAAGCCATCAAAGGCCTACAACATTCCGTCAATCCCTAGAAATAAAGTGACTAAAACCTAAAGCAAAATATATAACAAATAAATAGATTTACATCTTTAAAATAAAAACTAATGAAACCACACTGAAAACTAAAACTAAAATAGATTTATGAAATGAAAACAAACAGTAATATAAAAACTGAATAAAAAAATCAAAATTTTATATATATATATAGATGTATTTCATGTTAGTTTGTAGCCATCTGGGAATCTTTATAATCCTGTAGTGAGAAATCACATAAACGCCAGTATTTTCCCCAGGCCAATGAGCGGAGCCTCAGCGGACCCTCTGTCTTATAATAATTGCTGCCTCACATGGATCACTCATACGTAGTGTCCGAAGCCACCCCCTATGACGAAAATTACATTGCAATCCCCACACTTGCTGCCCTTATATTGCATCCCTGTTAGTTTCCCTGCCAGCAGTTTTTAACTCACCACACCCCATGACGGCCCTTGCAGTTCTGATTCTCCAGGTCAATGTCTTGGGGGCTGATCGAGACGTCCCGTCTGACGTGGATAACTGAGCGGGACCTGTAGGGAGAGTGGGCAAGTCCATAACCGTGCAGCCAGGATATTCCCATGCACACTAAGAACCCTGTTCTTCTTCCCACTGACCTGTACAAAATGACTTGATCATTGAGAGATCCCACTGCAAGATCAGGGTAAGAATTATCATCAATGTCCAGGCCTCCAGAAAGAGAATAGCCAAAATGTTTCACCCCTACGTCAACTCCATCCAGCACCTGGGTACATGGAAGTGAATATATATTCGTAATTGTATGCTAGATAGAGTTCAGTTGCATGATTCTGCACAGTTTGAGCATCGGCCTCTTACCTGGGAAGGCTTAGTGTCAAGGCCAGAGGAGGAACCATGGTAAATATAGACTTTACCATCACCATCGAACGGAGCTCCAACTGCAAAGTCTGAGGAGAACCACACGAGGATGATAAATAGCCAATACTCGTAGTCATGGGTTTTGACTAGAACTTGACCAAACCCAGTACAGCCTATGTGCAATTAGAGATTACTACAATGATTTCCATAACTATTTACATAATTAAGACAAGAAATCTGTACATTAATATGATCCAGGACAACCTGATTATTTCTATTTCATTTTCTCTGTCATTCTCTGTGTATTGTATTTTCTGTCAGGCTTCATTCAGAGCCTTCACGGTAGTGATACAGCAAAAATAAGAACTCCCCTATAATTGGATCCTTGGTTTAATATTCACTGTATAACATTATCTGTCTCAGACATGGACAATGAAAACTCTGTAGAATAGGTTAGACAGCTGGTTTTCTTTCTCTCTAACATCCTGTAGCACCATCTAGTGTTGGTTCATTGTCTAGAGGACTGCAGATGGGACTGAGTGAATGGTGATATCATGCAAGTGTGTAATATGAAATGACATAGCCCCTATTTCCCACAGAACTGAATTTTAGACCACAGTAGGCAATGAGGACTCAGTAAGGCCGCTGCCAAGACAAAAGGCTGATGGTGCCCCAGGCTCACCCCCATAGCCATCCTGATCCAGGTCCCCCACACCACTAACAGTCAGGCCGAACATGGAGTCATGGGTGCCATTGAGCCGGATGGGACGGGCTTCGTTCCAGTGGCCCGCTGGGTTGAGGTACACGTACACAGCCCCGCCTATCTCCGCCTTGCGGTCAAAAAAGTTGGGGGCCCCAACTATGATATCTGTCCAACTGTCAAAGAAAGGAAGAGGACAGGTGACAGAACATTACTTACACATATATGCACAGCAATTGTTCTGGTTCCTTTTCAAACAAACAACAAGAATATCTGTAAAGATTAATCGAATTTTGGAAAGTTTGAAGGTGTGTCAAGCGGATACAACATGCAAGTGGCATTTATCTCATGATCTGTTACATCAGCAAATGCACCGCATTACTGCCAATGAACTCTCCATGGACCACACTTGACAGCAGGCCATAAGAAATTTGAGAAGACTACTGCTGTGGCGTCAAAACATGAGGTAACTCTCATTGATCTCTTCTGTTGCTCATTTTTTGGTTCTAGTTTAGCCTAGAAAGCAGAAGGTCAGGTGCCTACTACACAATACCACGGCCCTACCCAGCATCTTATCAGAAAGACCTCACCTGTAAGCATGGGAAAAAGATACAAACTGAAAATGAAGGGTGTTCAAGGAACAAAATTGCTCCACCCAGGGAACTGGGACATTCTGCCCCCCCCCCCAATAAAATGTCACCCTGGAGCCCCCGCTCCGCGCTTACATTATATAATTTCACGTATTCTTGGTCCCCTGTAAAGTGCTGGGGCCCATGAATCTCTCTCATAGTATCCATGCCCCTCTGACACATCTGGTACCAGTAATCCCACATCTGTTGTTGCCCCCTCATTCTTAGTTATGCCGGTTAGTCAGTTCAGTCATGCCTCCTCACCCATCACTGTTGAGGTCAGCTGTGGCCACAGAGTATCCGAAGGAGGAGGCCAGCTCCTCTCCCCATAGGATGTGCTGGGGAACCAGCCGGTATACGTTGTCCTTTCGGAGAAGGACCACAGCGCCCGTGTGGTTGGCACGAGGAGCTCCGGCCACAAAGGTCAGGTCCTCCCGGGCCATTAGACCCTTTGCAGAATCCACAGAAAACCCTGCACCAACACCCCGGGAAAAAACAGGTTACCGCTGGCAGACGGACTATGAGCCATCAGCCAATGGCAAGCTCTTACTGTCACTGCTGTTGTGTGTTTCTGACTCTTGTGTAATTTAGATATGTTTCAGAAGAAGAAAATGTGTAAGATGCATTTTCTCAGATCATTAATCTGTTTTTCATCAGAGTAATGTGCATTATGTAAAGTGCTTCAAGCTCTGATTGGACAATCAATGGCATCATGTAACAAATTATTTCCTGTGTAGTTCCTCTACTTCCCAAAGTCCCAGTAGTAGGAATACGCATTCATGGCTGTAACGGCCATGCTGTTTGTCTAATGAAATACTAATGTAATTGCCTATAAAACTCAATAACTTAAATAAAACATCACTTTCCTCACCTTCCTGCTGGATGCATTTTATGAGATTTTTCGTGTCAATTGGCAATAAGGAATCAATTATATTTTATAGAGCAGAAAACTGTTTATCTCTGAATGTGGAAAATAAAATTGCAATGGTTTCGAATAATTTGTGAAAGACACAACTGTGCCGCCATTTCATTTGTTCACTGTGAGGTTTGTTTTCATAGGTAAATTGGCTAAACCGCTAAGAACGACATCGGGAAGTTCTTATGCGGACCATTTACATTTTCTTTGCAAATGATATATCGGACGCTAGGTGGCGGTACATGCTGCAGTAAAGGGCGAGGGATCGTGTTATAACTCGCGCGTTCACTGGGTGATTAGTGTGTGATGCCGATGGAGCGCGTGGCCGTGTGGACCTGAAAGCATGCGGGTAGGTGAGCCGTGGTAAGAGATCATCAATGTGTTTATTTCAACATAAAAGAACCACAGCAGTCAATATAGGTATAGTATTGGATAATATTTTGTAAATGGGGGGGCGGGTTGATGACATTTTAGGGGCAGCAGGCATGCAGAAGATATTAGGCTGACAGACAAATGAGTACTTAGCAGTACCAGGATTGCAGGTGTAGGGCACATTATCGCGAGCCTAGCAAAAATGCAACTTGTTTGGGTGATGGGATGAATGCTCTGGATAGACCCAGAACTGCGTAAAAGGAAAACCTAGTACCACCCTTATAACTTGTTTAAATTAAGCCTACTTTACTAAAGCCTACAAAATTAAGAAAGAAAGGTGTAAAAAGGCACGTAGAGGCCTCTTGGTTTTTAATTCCGTTCACCGCAATACATACGAAATGTCGCTGTCTTAGCAATATTTAAAATTGGTGGTATCTTAACAATCTATTTACGTAATCACCCGTTTAACTCATTCTCAGATACCCACATCAGCATCATTTACTGGAAGACCAGGCTTTTCCCGTTCAGTATCATATTGGATATAAACTATCCTTCCTTACATCCATCCATCTTCCAACTATTAATTATATTAAATACAGCGTTTTCTTTCATTAACTGAGTGCCTGTGGAGGCTTCCGGGGATGTGGCCCAGCAGAGGGAGGGAGAGCTACCAGCTGGAAATGCCGGCTGTTCTGCAGAAGGCAGGAGGGAGAGCTGACCCACAGATGGTGTGACAGAAGAGAGGGCTACACAAAAACTCACACTGCCTCCTGGTCTCTTTATTCTCAGCGTGTCCAGAGGGGTGGGGCAGTCAGCTGACCCTATATCAAACATGAGGTTTGTTTTATAGGTTTTATTATTTAATTCTTTACAGTTGTTACCCTAAACTGGGATATGCCTGCCAGTGCCACTGTCACTGAAATCTTTTGGACAATCATGGTCGGAAACATGCTTTTATAATTATAAATTGTCCAGGCTGACTTAGGGTTTGCTGTTGGGCACGTTTAAGTGCCCTTTAAAGGTTTGAAATCTTTATCTCTAACTAATATTTAATTCCACTATAAACAGAATCTGGTTATGACTTTGCAGCCAATTCTGCTGGCCATCCGTAGCGACTATTCACCTCTGACAGACCCTGCATGACTGCACATGGACCCAGACACAGGCATGCAGACGGAGGTGTGACAGGACCCAACACCAACACAGGCTGCATCTCTATTCTGCTGAGATCTACACAGACTCCCTACTCCTCCCCAAGCAGAGAGAACCCATCCTACCAGCGCCTCCTTCACTGACTGGACACCATGTCAGCATTCACAGGCAAATATGTTTATAGAATTTGAAGTGGATCAGCGTTTATTTTGGTTATTAACCTGTAAAAGAACTAGGAAATCCTGAAATAATGTCCAGAGTATGTCCAGACATAATGACAAGGACATAAAAGCCTCACTGTGGATTTGCAACGGCTGCTCTCTGTTGAGGAGAAGTTGTACTGAAGTCCTACTACAGGTCTATAAAACTGCCACACACTTTCTAAACAGCAACTTCGTTTAGCGGGGGGTGGGGGGGTGGTTTGAGGTGAGGGGGATAGTCTACTGCTACAGACAAAATCCCAGTCAGACAACGGCTTCTTACGCCTACAAACCTAAGTAGCTATTCTGAGCTACGTCCTCATAGACGGAGGGTCGGTAGAAAGGCTCCAGGGTTTTGTACACCAAGGCATCCTCCACGGGACTAGCCATAAACAAGAGTCCTGGGGCCCCAGGGGGAGAAAGGGGAGATGTGGGGGAGGGTGGTGAGGGGGAGAGAGAGAGGGAGGTGCAGGTGAGAAGCCTGCTTTGCATTTAGTGCGTCGTGGTGGTCGGTGATGCTACCCACGGGTGAGCTGTAGAAGGAAGAGTAGGCAAACGGATGGAGCCCAGGTCACTGTCAGACTGCCACAGATACGGAAAAACTCCGATTATCGGACTTTATGATTAATTTTTGAGTAGTTTTGCTATTGTGATCATTCTACTAACAGGTATCAAAAGATCCAAATGTTTGACTCGGTTATAGAAATGTCAGCCTGGTGATGCTGGGTAATCCGTATATTTAGGAATGAAAGTACAGGTGTGGAATGGTGACGCAGCTGGGCCAGGCAGTAGGCCTTCTCATGCTTGCACCGAGCCTGTCTCTGATGCCTCGGCAGCAGGGAACAGGCCGGGCCGTACCCAGGTAACTGTGGTAGGGAACCGGGATCAGCCGAGCATCCTGCTGCTTCTCGTCCGCTACCTCATAGGGGCCGTCGTCGTAGAAACCCAGGTCGAGCAAGGTCTGATTGACGAGCTGAACTCGCAGCTCTCCTGGAATGTGGAAGGTTAGGGTGCATGCACACACACGCCCACACATACACGCGCATCCGCTTGCATTCCCATTTCTGCCTTTGTGGAAGGTTCTAGATGACTTTCGTTTTAATGCAACCGGTGAAACCCTTTGCATGATGAAATTGAAGTAGATCATAACAGGTTTTCGGTTTTTTATGTTTTATGTGTTTTTTTTTGGTTTTTAACAAGCACACAAAACAGTCTTATTTGTATGAGCATTGTCACAGTGTCTGCTTTATGGCGACATTATGAGAGTTGGCTAAACTCTCCACCACACATGTTCACATGGCACTCAGACAAACACATTGAAAAATGCACTTACATTCCAAAGATTCCTGAACTAAACAGCATATCTACATATTGATCCAGTAATTGAGTTTTTATTATATTATTTTTTTAATATCCACTGAAAAACAAAACACCATTTGGGAAATGAAGGGTCTCACTGCTTCCTCGCTGTTTGCATAAAAAGATTTTAGATTTTAATCACACTTAACTTAAATCAGCTTTATGGTGCAGCAATTAATGTGATAGTTCTTTTTAATACCCTTTATGTCTGCTTCTATTACTGAGACTTAAAACACATTAGCAATATTTCTGCAGTGTCCAATAAGCAAAGGGTTTATTGAGGTGTCACAACACAAGCAAAATAATACATCAAGAATGCTGCATCCATAAAACTGCTCATTTTACAGTTTTATTAATAGGCTGAATATGGGGGAATCCTGGTGAGCCCGTGTTAGTTGAAGAAAAGGGAAGTCGTATAAATAAGACGAGGCTGGAGTTTGAGGGATTTAATCTCACCTTTCCAGTTGTACGTGCCCGGGGCCCCAAAGAGGATGAAGTTCTTGTCAGGGGTGAAGCTGGCAGCCAGGCCTTGCTGACAGAACCCAAATTGCTCATGGCTTTGCGGCCTGCCCTCGCAGAACTTCCACTCGCCCCCATCCAGGTCGTCCCGTTCCGTCAGGTCCTCGCTCAGCATGTAGCAGCGCCCAATGGGGTCGCGAGTCTCCGAGGGCTGGTTGACTCGCTGACGGAGTTCATACAGGTGGGCGCACGTCTGGGGCAGGGTGGACGATGGATCAGCCCACCAAATGAAATTCACCATCTTAAAGTGGCCAACACTGAAGCAACCTTTTGCTGACACGTTGAGATAATGCTACGAATGTATAGGGCACCATGAAACCTGACCATGGACTTTTGGCTAGAAGGTTGTTGGTTCATGACCCAGGCACAGCCCTCGAGCAACATATTTAACCTGAATTGCTCCAGTAAAATTATCCTGCTGCACAAATAGATAAGAATTATGGGAGCAACTTTCTCTCCACATGTTTCTATGCCTTATACAGTGGGGTTGGTTGCTGGACGTACTCACCACCACTTTCCCTCCAATCCCCTGGCTCTTGACAGTCACCCCCAGCCACTGGTTGTCCTTGCTCTCGCGGTCAGACCTCACTGCAGGAACCATGACCACAGTTGTGCATTAAACAGCAGGTAAGCAGGGGAACGTGCAGTCCGAATGTTCGTTTCCAATGTTTGGCACCACCCCACCCCTAAACTGCTCACCGTCCCCATCAATGTCCACACGCTTGCAGTCATACTCTTCAGCCGTGATTGGGCAGCGGTACAGAGCGCCGGGCCGGCTATTCCTGAGGGAGTGCAGACCCCGAGCCTGTGGCGCTCCCACCAGGATCCTGCGAGGGACAAACACACTACATATGGGTCCAGAACAAAATCACTATGGGTGCATCTGAAATTAGTGGGACACCACAATCATGTTGCAGTTATGTTCTGATTGACTTCCACTAGAAGATGCAAAATATTATTCATAATTTAACCCTGGGTCTGAGCATCAGGCACCAAAGATATTTGAAAAGGATCAATCTCTGCCTCTTACTGCGTGCTGACAGCGTGTTAAATATCACACCTGACAGTGTGGGCTCTGCTCCGATAGGGTAGCAGCCCTGATGTTTGTCGTCCTCTTCCTGTCCCTCAGTATTTTTGGCAGACGCGGAAAAAGTTTTATTTTCAGTGCCATGGCAGTTGATATTTTGGGGCCGGGTACTGGCCCCTGCCTTATTTGGGCCAGGCCATTACATGGGCTATTTAAAAACCCCCCGTTGAGCCACATTCCAGCTGGCGGCCGCTGGAACGGTGGGGGTGGGGGGCTGGAGGGAGCAGCAGAGACGCACAGGAAGAGAGAAAGGGTGGAAAGGGGAGGGGGTGAAAAAGAAAAAGTGCGAGACTTCCACACCCATGAGTTGTCACTGCCCCAGGCGTGACGAAGCTTCTGCTATCTCTGCACCTGCTGTAAATGCTGCACGCCATTCACATTGACAGTGATTGGAAGAATTTTACTGCTCATTCTACTGCTCATTGACGCTGTGCCCTAAAATATGTCATTTTAGCGTCATTGCGTTTGTGTGATAGAGCCCCATGAAAGACATGAGCTGGCGTCATTGCAAGGAAGTGGGTTTGCGTTTGCATTTGCATTTACTTACTTATTCGAGATTCTAAAATCAATTCTCTATTGTCATCGTACACAACAGCGCAACGAGAGAGGGATAGCAGCCCCCCAGGCAGGGCAAATGAAATACTAGGGAAGGCGTAATATGCAACAATATGTAGAGTGTATTCGGTAAATATGTGCAAATTTGACTGATGCTTTGTTCCAAAGTCACGTACACCTGAAAAGGCAGGATCAGCCAGTCCCTGGATCAGTTGGCAGTTAAGGAGCTCAGGAATCCAACAGTGAAGTCACTGACCCAGGGATTTAAATCGGCGACCTTCTGATCATGGCTACAGGGTCCTAACCAGCTAAGCCACACACCACCCAGCAATGTTTCCATGTGCTACCCAACAAGGTGGGGTCCAGGTGAGGGAGGACTGGGGGGGAGTGGTGAGATAGCTCTATGATCCACCCCCCATACCCAATTCCCATACCCACATACCAGCCACTCGGCTCCGTCTGCTTGCTTCTCCTGCGAGGTAAATGTCATGCGTCATTGAGATCCCAGTGGGCTGAGATCTGATCTGGTGAGACTCCTTCATGCCTAAACCTCAAAAGCAGAGACTCCAGCTCCTGCATATACATGTTTTGCTTGTGCACATAGCAAAAAAGCGTCATTCCATGGGCACCTTGTTTAAACCTGACAGATGGTATAGAACAGGGGTGTCAAACTCCAGTCCTGGGGGGCCAGAGCCCTGCACAGTGTTTGGTTTTCCCTCATTTAACACACCTGATTCAACTCCTTGTGCTAATTACCACATGGCTGTTGAGCTGAATCATTTATGGTGGAACTAGGAAATAACTAAGGTACACAGGGCTGCGGCCCCCCAGGACTGAAGTCTGACACCCCTGGTATAGAAGGTAAAGTATTCAGGGTGTTGATACGTCTGGCATTTAACCAGGTGTTTAATCTTAGGCATATACATTAAATGAATTTAAAAAGTAATTTTCTAACAGTATTATTAAAATCTGCTTTAGTAAATGATTTAATACACATTATTAATATTAATACATAATATGAAAATTAGACCCATTTTAAGCTTGTGCCTTAATCATATAGCAATTATTCATCCCAGGAGAGCAGGGCTCATTTAGGCATCAGTGTGATGATGCTGGTGCAGGTGCTGGAAATGGTTCTGGCCCATGACAGTATAAGCAGGGGGGTGCCCTGTCTCCCAGTACCTAGCCACAGTCATGCTGATTAAGGAACTGGACTCTGTCTAGAAACATCTGGTCTGGGAACGTCGGGCAGGTGGGTGGGATGTGGCTGAAAAGGTCATAAAAAGACCCTCAGCCAGACGCTATCGCACTGGGATGGTTTTTGGGTGTCTGTTGCATTTAGAAAAGGTGAATAGTACTGGTTTCCCAGCCCAAGTACATGTTTTCTCTGCCAAAATGATTATGTTTCTGGTTGAGGACTGTATCACATGAAAAGATGTTATGATGGCTGTGAGGGGCGGGGCCACCGACAGTCACCTGACCCTCGGTAAGGACCGCCCCCTGCTCCCTCTTCCGGTGTGTTTCTGGGCTCTAGGCCCGAACCTTATGTGTTTTCTGCCCAGCGAATTGTTCCCATGTGATGCATTATACTGTATTGTGAATTCTTTTCTTCCTGCCAAAGCAGCTAAATTTTCACTCTTAAAGTGCTTCATCCTCCCCCACCACGGAAATAATCTGTCACACAGTTCTGTTCCCAGAGCTGCCAGACATCACATCCCATAATAACATAGTGTCAGAATGTCTGATCCTGGACTTTAATAAACTGTTTTCCCCGTACTCTGCTTTTGCCCTAGCCAGAATCACTTAAACCAAATATATTTATAGTTATTCATTGCAAACAAACCCTAACTTCAAAAGAAAATAAACTAATCATATAGTACATCAATGAAAATCTGTGTTGTGAAATAGGAAACTTACACACAGGTCTCCACATAGATAATCGTCAAGGACGACACATACACAGATCCTGTATGATCTCTTCCGTGCAACAAAATCGATAATTTATCTTGATGTTGTAGAATTCAAACCCACAACCTTCTGATCAGAAGCACTGGTTCTGTACCACCCACCATGCAGGAATATTTTTATGAATGAAAAAGTGCCTGGGGCCTATTTTTTGATCCTCCCCTGCATCCTCTTTGCCTCAGTTTATGATTCCATATTCAATGCGGTTAGCGGGCCCCAGCGGGCCGCTGCTTCACGTTTTCTCACCTGCATATCTGCACACCGAGCGCAGCAATGACAAGGTGCTCCCGATCTCCCATCAGGAACTTGCGGTGCCAGACGGAGGTGCGAGGAGTTTCCCAGGGTGGAGTGTGAGGGACTTGTGCGAGAAACACTTCTCAGGCCCCCTCACATCTGCTGGGGGCCCGACTCGCCTCCTACAGGAGTTCACCCCCGCTCTTTCAGACAGCCACTCCCCAACCGTCCTCTCACTCGGGACGTTAGCAGGTCACTAGGGTGATGTGAACATTAGCTGACATGGGACTGAAGCTCATAGCATGTGTGCTTTTACGATTTAATTGCTTCCTCTCTGTACAAATGAGCCAGGCATTTTGAACAGAAAAGAAATCCCTTCCCAGAGCATATTAACAAACCCCACGTTACAATGCGAACGAATACGCCAGCTGATCTCACCCTGGTTGCATGTGAGGTTTCTGGGATTCTCCTACCTGATTTCCTTCCTTCCATCCATCCATCCATCCATCCATCCATCCATCCACTTCCCAGCCAGAAGACCTGGTCTCCTTGGAGCCTAAGGACCGTATCAAACTGCAGCCTCATCACATTCTGGTAGCCGCTCCATTCCTGGTGCCTCTGAGAATCTCCATTGGTCTAGAATTACCAAGGCTAAGGCTCACCACAGTGCTCGCATGCTGACATAATGGGCTTATCGTTTGTCTCTATATGGAGCACAACCGCCAAAGGTGAGATATAGTCTGTCCTGCAGACCGATTTCCTGTTTCCTGGAAGACTGATGGAATTAAAACCAGCGTATCTTCAAAGATGACTGCATGGATGCTTGCAGAATTTTAAATCAGAAAAGTATTGAACTGCCAGCTTTGAGGGAAATTTAAAATCTCTCAACGCTATCGATTGCAGAG
>JABFDZ020000131.1:2861146-2890234 GCA_019775955.2 Pollimyrus isidori
TGGAATCAACTCCAGACCTTTTAACTGCTTAATTGATGACAGGTTAACGAGGGAAGAGCCCATGCAGCCTTGTTATTATTTTTTGCAGCCTTCTGAGTCAATTGCCCAATTTCTTTTGGTCCCTTGAAAAAGAGGCCGCTACGCATCTTAAATAGCTGTAATTCCTACATCCTTGCTCCAATTTGGACGTGAATACTCTCAAATTACAGCTGAGAGTCTGCATTTTAAGCCCATATTGATTATATAATTGTATATACCCTGAAAAAGTTTTCGTAAACAGCTAAAATAACAAAACTTGTGTCACTGTCCAAATATTTTGGGCCTAACTGTAGTGTATGTCTAGCAGTGTGAGGAGCAGTCATGTCGCGGCTGGAAGGCTTTCTGTCTGTATAGCCGTTCGCCTGTGCAGTTTGATTATGCATGTCTGCATGGTACGTCTGGATTTACCCAAGACTAATGAAAGCTCAAAAATACGACGTTCAGCAGGCAGCCATCCCACCTCTACCGGCGGTTCCGGGACTCTCCCGTAAATTGACAGCTGCTCCCGGGCATTGCGCAATGTACCGGAAATCTGTCCTTCCCATATTCAGCGATGCTAAGAAGTAGTTTTACCGCTGCAACCTCGCCCCAAATTTTACCACCGCCCCCCAGTCGATAATATGTATACGGTATTACCGTAATAGCAGTCAGGCACTGACCAGCCCCCGACCTCGGGATGCCCCTCTTTTGTTTGCCTGAAATTAATATCGCTATGGTGGGATATCTGTGTAGGTGAGACCAAGAAATGCATGGGTTTTCAGCCATGCCAATATCTAGAAAATTGAAATGATTCCAAATGAATTAATACATACATTTCATTTTGGACTCTTTACGCGCCTCACCCCCTTGTTTTGGTTATCAAACTGCCCTTTAACGCACGCAGGCGCAGACATTGCGGATTATAGATAACATTTGTTTTACATAGCTATAACCGGTCAGACAGTAAGGCTCCAGAAACATATCTAGGAGGGATCCTGAAGAAAGGGAAGTTCAAGGTCTATTTTATCTGGAACAGTGAACAAAAAGAAAAAGGTATGTTTTTAAATTATTGTCAAGGTTTAGATTAGAGTGTGCTGTTTAGTTGCCATGATTCTCTTAGTTTTTATTTTTTATTCAGTTTTTGTATTTTCAATTTCAGTTTAGATGCATGTAGTTTTAGTTTTTATTCTTTCTGAAAATGGTTATTTTTCATTTCGGTTTTATTTACCTGCAGTTTAAGTTTTAGTTTTCATTCTTACGGTGACAGCTCTAGGATAGGTAGGATATATCGGTGTGACAAATATTCCATTACACAGTTGCCAATTCAGGCATGTGGCACCTTTCAGATTGACGCTCAAACGAGCGGTATGTTTTTAATCTAGACAACATAATTTTTTTGGTATTCCGAAGGAGAGTAATCCACACACAGGGCAATTACCATATACTGTCACGACTTCTGTACGTCTCCCTTACTAAAACAAACGCAATAAAACACCGACATGTAGTGCCGATCTTGTCTCATTCCTCAAAAACGGGAGAAAATAACCAGTGATATATTGTTGCGATGATTTTATTTTTCCCTAGTCAATTCGTCAATTTATCAGGTTCCACATGTGATATGTCTGCAAAGACCAACAAAAATTACTAGTTCTAAATCATTAAGAGATAGTATATAGGCCTATAATACATTTGCAAATGTTGCATTTCAATTTTCGTGGTTTGCTTTCATGATATTCATACGTATATAGGTTAAATTGCTAACATGTTAAGGAAAGTTTATATCCCTTTATCTATGCAATTTGTTACCGGAAACTGCTGGAATAGCACAAAATTGGGCGAAGAATTTCAGAAGAATAGTTTCCGCTGTTCGTTTTGGGGAAAACTGAAATTTGTTCAGGTCCATCCGAGAAACCATAATCAATCCCTAGCACTCATCGGAGATGCCGACTACTTTACTACCTTACTAACTTTTTGGACATTTCCTTGATTATTGCAAGTTACTCACGTCTTCAGCAACGCGCCTTATTTATTCTATTTTATGGGCGATCGCTATAAAAATGCTGAATACCGAGGAGCTGCACAATGCTGCCCCCTCTCTTCTCACTCCAACTCATGGCTGTTTCGCTAAATTGATGACAGACATTTCACAACTGACTTCACTTTCCAAAAAACTCTTATGCTTCTTATTCACGTTTTAGAAGTTACCAATGGCTACAAATAGAGTATACAATATAAAATAATGATATCATTACATTTCCATGTATGTTAATATCCATCCATCCATCCATCCGTTTTCCAACATGCTTCTCCTACTGGGTCGCGGGGGGTCCGGAGCCGATCCTGGAAGCAATGGGCACAAGGCAGGGAACGGACGGGGGGCCAGCCCATCTCAGGACACACTCACACACCAACCACTCACACATGCACACCTTGTATGTTAATATGCACTGTATAATCAATTTCTTTAAGGAGTCTAACCCTGTGATTGACTGTAAACATCCGGAAAACGTAGCAGAGCTTCATGCAAACACCACCACCACCACCACCACCCCCTCCCTATGACTACAGCAATCAATAGCCCAGTGTTGATAAGATTATTCTGTCCGCCACGAAGTTGAACCTGCAACCTTCAGGCGATGGGAACAGTCCCCTTTCCTGCTGTGCTGTGCAAAATGGAGGTCAGTGGATGCTGACGAGTGTTTTCAGATAATTAGAGGACAGTCTTTGTGATGTGTGTTGTTTGTAGTTATTGACAAGTACCATTAGAGCCTTAGAGCCTTCATTTGTGTTTTCTTTCTCTCAGGCTGCTTGTGTTTATCTTTTATTTCCACGTCTTTCGGGTATAGAACATGGCTGGATGGATGTATTGCAGAGCCCTGCACTTGATTGCATGCTTATAGTCTTGAATGCTAGTAATACGTTTTGGGCCCCAGGAAGCTTATGGGTTCTTGAAGGCTTTTGAATTTTCCTGGAAATAATGACCCTCTGTATCCCTCCATCTTAGCTCCAGGGTCCTGTTGTGTTTCATAAGAGACTAATTCTCGCATATCTCATGGGCTTTCCGTAACATTTGTCACCATCGGACCACTGCTGCTGCCGCCATCCGTATTATGAGGACGCTGATTAAGACATCGCATCTAGATGTCTAATTTTATTGGATATTACAAAGAATGTTTCAAGTGATTAGGGAAGATGAGTGGATTTTCCGAAGATAATCAAAAGACAAAAGCAACGTTGCAATTCACTTCTGTTCAGGAATGTCTTCAGACAGTGCCGTTCTCAGAATCGTTGCTGGTGAAAAATGAACATTAGTCAGCAGCATCATGGGTCAAATTAAACCTGATTAAGAAAAGCCTCATCAACCAAAATAAGTTCTGTGAATGTTATACAGTAGTAAAATGCAGAGTGGAAGCCAAGAGATGAAGGGGATGGGCTGGGGGGGGATGGGCAGCAAAACAGGGTTTTTACACAACACAAAAGTAAATGGTCCAAGGGCAAGCACAGGAACTCAAACTACCACATGACAAAAGGTCATGGAAAATAACATACTGTAAAGAGAACAGAATGTGCCTCAAACTATTAAAGAAAACAATATTAAAAGTCAGCACAACTCTACCCGTAGCAGTAAGTAATGCTAGGCAGTGATGTTTTGTAATAGCTAGTGTTCCTGCAGAAGACAAACTGCTGTCTGTTGAGAATCCTTGCAGATAATCATTCGTATCTTACAACTGTCTCCAATGTTTAAAATCTACTAGTAAAACCTGCTAACTAAAAGATTCAATGGAAGTTTGGGTGCTTCTCTCATCCATTGTAGGTCAGCTTGATAGGCCTATCTTATCCTGTTCACAGTTGCAGTCTATCCTAGTTAGCAGCGCATCCTAGATTTACCCCAGTACAGCGCGCTGAACCCCCCCAATCAGCACTTTACAACACCAGTCTACGTAATCACATGTTCTCAGATTGCCTGTCCAAAGGAAACTCACCCAACACAGAGAGGACGTGCATCCTTGCACACAGATAATGGATGCCATTCAAACTGCCAAAAATGGTGATGTGAAGTGACAGTGATACAGGCAGGGCTTCCACTATGCTGCCCAGTGTCAAAAACGCACGGCATATTCACTGAACCGAGGGCTCCATCGTGTGGTCATGTGTGGTATTGTGGCCTCATCCTGGGGACGTCACTATATAGAACAAAAGTACATATACAAAACTGTGACTAACTGTCTTAGCGGAGCTCATGAAACACATCTGGAATATGCTGGCCCATTTAATTAAAGTTTGAAAAACATTAAAAAAAAAAAAAACTACTCCAGGGACAGCGGGATAAAATGGCTGACCTCTTGCTCTGATCCGTATCATGTCTGTGTTATGGACCCATCCCAGGCAGACCCAGATACAGGATTTGTTCTGTCTTAGCCACACTGTATATATTTATGATATATGTTCACACAGAAGCAGTATACGGACAGCATGGAGGACACCTGGACGCTGGGGCTGGCGGCTCTCCTGGTGGCCTGGTGGCTGCTCTGGCTGTGGAGGGACCGCCTGCTGATCTCGGACGTAGAGCAGAGGCACGTCTTCATCACTGGCTGCGACTCGGGCTTCGGGAGCCTGCTCTGCAAGCGGCTGGAGCGTCATGGGTTCCGCGTGCTGGCCGGCTGCCTGACGGAGGCGGGGGCCACCGAGCTCCGCCGCGCCACCGGGCCCAACCTCAGGACCTGCCTGCTGGACGTGACGGACAGCGGGTCGGTGCGGCGCGCGGCGGAGTGGGCCAAGGAGGAGGTCGGGGACAGAGGTGAGAGGACCGCACAGTTATGACTAATGGGGCCGATTTATCCAGGCAGAGTGTCTTTGTCCAGTTTCCTGCTCACGGCTCCTTCAGCAGGGGTCCTACCAGGACTTGAACCGCTAACACTTTAGTCAATGTCCTTCACCTCTGTCTCTGGCAGTGCATTTTATATCAGCAAGAGATAAAAAAGATATACAAAATAATACAACATAGCATAAAATACTATAAATGCCTGATTGCTACTGAGGATATTTAAAATGATATAATATATAGGATTTTATCTTCCATCCATCCATCCATTATCCAAACCGCCTATCCTTACTGGGTCGCGGGGGGTCCGGAGCCTATCCCGGAAGCAACGGGCACGAGGCAGGGAACAACCCTGGATGGGGGGCCAGCCCAACGCAGGGCAGGATTTTATCTTCTGATGACTAAATAAATCTAAGGACCAAACTTCCACTACACCACTAGGAACATACCCCACCTCCAGAATTTGTGAAGAAATGCTTGCTGTATATACTGCATATTATAGTGTATTTTATAACCATCCGCCTCAGCCAGGGGCCGGTTAATGCATAGGCAACACTAGGCGAAGGTCTAGGGTCCCTGCAAAATCAGTACCCCATCTTGGTAAAAAACTGAATGATTAATCTTATTAAATCTGGCAGATCAACCCAATAGACAAGATAATCTGCCCCAACCCCCCTTTGATTCCTTCCACACTGTGATTGCCTACAAATGATATCCCATAGTTTGTAATGCAGAATTACCCTAGTTGACCCCAGAAGCTTCTTTTGAGTGGGATTCAACCGCAGGCTTGGTCTGGCAGGGCTGTGGGGCCTGGTTAACAACGCGGGCCGCTCCATCCCCATGGGCCCAACGGAGTGGATGCAGGTGGAGGACTTCCAAAGCACACTGCGAGTCAACATGATGGGTGTGATCGAGGTGACGCTGGCCTTTCTGCCGCTGGTGAAGCGTGCCCGTGGCCGGCTGGTCAACGTGGCCTCCGTCCTGGGCAGGGTAGGCGCCAACGGCGGCGGATACTGCATGTCCAAGTTCGGGGTGGAGTGCTTCTCCGATTGCCTCAGGTTATTTGCATCCCCATTCGAGACATTACTCATCATAAAGTCTGTGTTTGTTTGTCTGTTTCTTACCTGTTTGTGTGTTTGTTTTCCTGTGGGTGGCTTCCAGGCTAAATATTCCCCAGAAAACCATTTTGGAAACCATCTGCAAACTTCTTGCAGATACATCCTCATAAGGGCAATTTCTTATTTTGAAACAACACAAAGACTTAATTTGCAGTCACCTCTTACATGTTTTCGCTTGCATGCTTTTAGGCTCAGTTAAAGTGAGTATCAGTGTCTGTTATGGTCCAGTCCGGTTCAAGAGTGACAGGTTAACAGGCAGTGCACATGTGTGTCTGATATGCATACTTAAAATTAACAGGGGATGAATTTCAACTTTCACTGTGTTGACCTTTTGGGTTCATCTGTTGAGCAGTAATGTTATATTTTTGATATAGCCGAAAGGCAGGCTTTTCTTGAAGATGTTTATGCTTGAAGGAGATCTTCAGTTTCAATTACCTACTAATATAGATTAAATTAAATACCAGTGGTAGATAGGTCAGTTTGGAAAATCCAGATCTTCCTTTTCCCAGGCGGGACATCCACTACTTTGGTGTCAAGGTGTGTATCATTGAGCCGGGGTTCTTCAAGACGGCCATAACCAGCCTGGAGCCCCTGGAACGGGAACTGCACCGCCTGTGGGGCCAGCTGAGCCCCGAGGTGCGGGACAGCTACGGGGATAAGTACTTCGACGATTGTGAGTCTGCTTCAGGGTCCGTTTCTCTTCGTTCCTCAAACTCAGGATGGAGAATTAGTTTGATAGCAGTTGCATTTGCTGAATGACTTGCAGCTTTTTTTTATCTAAGGATACTTTTTAGCGTGTTCATCCATCATCTGTGACCACTTTTTCCAGAGCAGGGTCATGGTTTGCCTGATTCCTGTCCCTGAAAGCACAGGCCTTGAGGCAGGGGACATTTTAGGAAGGATACAGGACGTTCTATCAGTCCATATTAGCTAGTGTAATATTTTCTGCTGTGCTCTATCCATAAGCATCTTCATCCATTGGCTCATCCCACACAATGTGTCAAGAAGTGCTGCTGGGTCTCCTTTCACTTAGCAGCCCCCTGGGCTCTGTGGGTGCACACTCATTCCCACTTACTGCGATTGGGGAGCATTCTGAGTGACAGGCTACCTAACCAATGACCAGGCCAAGTACAACCAAGCGTACAATAATCAGCAGTTCTACTCATTTTAGGTATAAATGCTTACTTTTGTACTGCCGCTGCAGGCTGCAATGCATTTTCATGTAGCATGGTGGCAATATAACCTACTTCAAGTAAATAAAATATATTTATCCGTCTACACCAGTTACAGTCTGCTGTCTCTATCATCACAGTTAACACATGCCTACATACAGTCAAACAATGTGAGTAGTTCTGGAGACAGAAATTCACATAACCATATGTCTTTGGATTACAGGAAGTAACCTCATCAGACCCTGTAGATAACCTGTAATTTCCATACACAGAGCTGTGAGCAAGAATCAGGTCCGTGGGCAATAGGGCTATAATGTTCATCAACCATGCTACCCACCTATGCCGCTATACTTCCAGGAGTACTTAAGGTTAAGTGCCTTTCTCACTCTACAGGAGCGGCACCTCTTGAGGTTTAAACTAATGAACCAAAGTCATGGTATCGTAACCTGAAGTTTGCTGGGTCCAGCCCCAGGAGGATCCCATGCTGTAGTTCCCTTAAGCAAAGCACTTTGCCTGAATTCAACCACTAAAAATATCTAGCTGCATAAATGGGCATGTAGCCATTTTGAAAAAAAAAATGTTAAAATATCATTATTTTCTGATTTTTATGAAAAAATGCAAAACTGTAATACAGAGGAGCCTGTTTTACTTCATTCTACAGTATCTGCGATCATCAGGTTCACAGTGACCCTGTACTGTAAGTGGTCTTAGCCTATAATTCCAGGCTAACCCACTTGTGTAGTTCAGTTATATAGGGCCACCAGCTTTAGGTAGTTAACGCCAAATTGTAACTGGCCCACAGCTTGTAACTGTGCATGTGCCCTATTATGACTGGAATCTCACCTAGGGTGTCCCTTTGCCCTGTGCTCTCCAGGATAAGCACTAGGCCACCCCCTGACCAGGATAAGCGATGAGAAGATGGATAGATGTACTCTTCTCTGACCATACTTTCTGCTTTTCTCACATCTCACCACCTGGCCCTGAAACGAACACAACTGTAGACATCAAGCTCCAGCGGCTGATGATGAACAACTTGTGTGACTCGGACCTGAGCAAGGTGACGGACTGCATGGAACATGCCCTGATGGCGCGCTACCCCCGCACCCGCTACAGCGCCGGCTGGGACGCCAAGCTGGTGTGGATCCCACTGTCCTACACCCCCACCTTTGTCCTTGACTCCGTGCTCAAAATGATGATGCCCCGTCCAGCTCACAGTGTTTAAGGACGCAAATTAAATCTGGACACACACCAAGCTGACAGCAAAAAAAAAACTGGCGCCAGCCAAAACAGACGTAGGATTGGCTACTTTCAATTGTGGAAATTTGCACTGGAACACCACACTACCATGACTAAGGGTGACGGATGACATACAGGCTAGTCAGAGAGCTCGGTGTCACCACATAGTTTTGCCTTTCGACGTGCTGAATCAGCCAAAATGGCGCCAACGCATTCAACTATGCGACACACACCGGCGCAATGGGGAGTCACTGACTCTCACTGACAGCTCAACAGCTTTTGAGGACCAAAAATCGGCTTGGTGTGTTCCATGATTAACCAGAGACATATAAAGATTGCGAAACTGCATTGAATACAGTTCTCTGACATTACAAAGACCCGTGAGTAAAATCCACATTATTATTGTTGTTGCATATTTCTGAATTGCAATGGTGTCATGTAGATGTCAAAATGCTTCACTGTGCCATCTGTGTAGTGAAAAAACATTCCTTCCAGCCCTGCTCTCCATTGAGGACATACACACACATGGACAATAACAGCCAAAACCATTTGTGGTTATGTTCTGTGCCTTTAAAACCCAAGCGTTGTTTCCAGTGAAACTTGTCATTTTGGTGAGTACAAATCCATTAATACCAGACCTTGGTTGTAAGAACATATCGGAACCCCTCCTCAAATTCTACAAATGTCACATTTTCATTATAATATTGTTGTTTGATCAGAATCAGTGCTTACTTTCCTAAAATAAAGTGTTGTGTGTTCATCCATTCTGTGTTTAGAGGAGTTAAAGCGGATGGGGGTTCTGCAAGGTCCACTGAAGTAATAAAAAATGAGGTTTGTGAATTATAAGTTAACCACTAATAGTGCTAACCAGCATGGGAATGGAAAAATAGTTAGTTTGCTTTTACTTGTGCATAGTGGCGCCGTACGCTGGATCATGAGTTAAAGGAATCTCAGAGGACTTGAAAGAGAGTAGACATAATGACTCATCTTGTGATCAGTGGTAGCTTAATAGTTAAGGATGGGCACTTAATTGTAATTGAAAGATTGCGGTTCACATCCCCAACCAGCAAGGCACCATGGAGGTACTCTGAGCAAGGTACTGCTCTCCGGGTGCTGAATTAGCTGCCCCCTGCTATGCCACATATGGGTTAAATGCAGAGGATTTTCTTGTTGTGTGTCATTACTAAATTCTAATATGTTTGGCATTTTCCAATTTCTTTGTCCACCAAAAAACCAGTAACTTACAAATTTTGAAAATCTATGACCAATAACAGTAAGAAAAACACTACAGGGTAAATCCATCTAAAGGAACCACAGGACTACATCTGAGACCCTCCAGACCTACCTTGGTGCTTCTGGTATCCATGTTGTTGCCTTACTATCACACAAGCGGTGTGGAGATTACATTCATGGGAGGTTAGCCAGCACAAAATGTAAATTATTTCTCCATTCCCTTGAATGACCCAAGATATTTTTTGCAGAAATACTTTCTGAATAGGTGAAAATTGTTTTTCTTTTTGGCCATAAGGAACAATGTACAATCTTATCCCAAATGTCAGGGGTAAGAGCATTTTGATTCGAGGCTGATCTTCAGCCTGTCAAACGGTCAGACTCACCAATGCTGAAAAAGCCATGAATACAGATTCAGCATATTGATAGGCAGAGCAGGAGGTCCTCCTGGGAACAGCAGCATGCTGATCATGCTAAACATTCCAGAAGGTCCAACAAAAAAATTAGTAGAGTATTATGCTGATAATGTAATGTAATTGCAAGTGATTGTTCTATGTATAAAAGGTATCATTATGTACACTGTGACACGATGGTCCATGTTCAGAGGCACCAGCAGGGGGTGATCAGCACCACGTTAGTCTAGGTTAACATTTATTTCTTCACATTTGACCACTACAATGAGCAACTGGTTGCAGCCGGCAGGCATTAATTGGCCCAACAAGGAGGCAGGACTTTTTTTCCCCACCATTGGGGAGAAGTGCAGGAGGAAAAGGGTAAACCAACTATAGGGATCCGTTCTGCCCCAGTGAAGAGTCTGCATGTAGGAGAACTGCCCCGGCGGAATTGCTGCCTGCTTATTGACCATGTCCATGCTGAAGGACCTTTGCCTAGATGATACCATGGGCCTCGAGGGGTTTTAACTTCCACCCTTGTGTCTGGCGCCACCTCGCTGGCACAATGCATATTTCTATAGCACATACTTCCATATAAATTAGCTTGTAAGATCCAGCAAACAATATACGATGTGTTAAGACACCCCAGTCACAAAGGTATGGACTGGACAATCCTTCTCTAGCTTATAAACTTATGGCCTTCTAAGACACTTGTGATTTGCCCAACAAATGCAGTGTGGGGGGGGGGGGGGTCAGCTTTGTGTCATCTCCTATGTTTGGTTAGGGAGTGCATTAGGGGAGGTGATTGAATGTCTCGATCCATTTATATAGGTGAATTAGTCATCATTGCTTGTCACTTAGATTTGGCACTAGGTCACACTGAAGTTACAAACGCTATCCCAGACATACATAGGTTGTTATACGTTATACACACACAGAACATAAATCAACAAACATTAAAAGATGAGACACCAAAAAAGTGATACAGCAATAGCTGTCACAAGAGTTCTAAAATATATAATCCACACATTTTGACACATAGAGAGAAAAATAGCTCATCTTAATAGACTTGGGCTACTTAGAAAAAAATTAATAGTCAACTACTACCTGCGTCTACTGTTATTCTAAGCTTAAACAGGGCATGACGAGTAGACCTATATGATTGTTCACTTCCAAGTAAACCGGAAGTACGGTTTGTGAAATGGTCTGCTTTTGCTCTCCTTCATAAGTTACTTTTTTAACGCGGTAGTTAATAAGCATCAAATACAATTCAGCATTCATACACCATTTATATATTTGGCAAATTCACGCGAACGTCAACGGAACTTCGCAGAAGTACTTTGATCATGTGTGATATTTTAGGCAAACATCCTATGGCTGAAATTTCAGCAAATACCTGTCAATGAATGATCTAAATTAGCTTGTTTTGTTTTTATCATTGGTTGCTTTATTAGCTTGCTGCCACCTCCACGTGAGCTCAACTTAGCGACCTCTGCCGCGTGCTTGGGACAGTCGCGCAGTCTTGGAAGTACGGAGCCGCGGCAGGACGCAGCTAGAATTAAGATACTTAAACTGTGTTTTCGCGATTGCATTTGGATTTAAGCAGGCAGCTGGACCACAGTGTACATTTATTTTTAAGTTTATTTATTAGTGGCTGCTTATTCTGAACCAAAAATATGTATTCTTTGAAATCCATTTGTGTTACTAATTTGGGGGTTTTACAGTTGCTGGTAAAAGATGCGTCAAGAAAAGTTTTGCATCGGTATGAAAACAGAATTTTAGGTAGCCGATTTTATTGTTCAGCACCTCAGAATAATTTAACAAAGGAACAAGTTGGTTTGGACCTGGACCAGACGCATTGCCACGAGTAAGTGTTTTCTGGAAACTTCTAAATTGGTTACGCTAAATAATCCATGATATAGCGGCAAGTGAATTCCAAACCCCAGAGGGAAATCAATAATAAATTTGCTCAACTTTTCATGGTAGAGACACATGGATTACGATAAATTTAGATTATGGATTTAAGCATGTAGGATATGGCATGAAAATCCAATAAACTATATTTCAGCGAAATTTCATATAAATGCCATATAGTTTGATATTGAAAGAAGTTTATATGGAAGGGATCAAACGTTTTTATAGTAATCTTTCTCTGCCAGTTTTCTGAGTAAGGAGCCATATGATCTTGTGCAATTTTCCACTTAAAAATTCTTCTATTGCAATTTGCAAATCAAACAAACTTTAAATGGATCTTCGAAGGCACGCGCTGATTAACAACTCGATACGATGAATAATTTTGCATATTTTAGCAACCGATCTTTTATTAACGCTTTAAAGTTTTCAGCTTTTCGATAAATCACAAAGGATGCTATCTTTAAAGGCTTTATGTCGGAATATCAATGCGCTTATCATCTACTTCTGTTGCTGAGTGGTGTATTTTTGATTTCCTTAAATTGTATTCACGTAAAATCGAACCTTTTCCGTCATGTGTATTGGTTTAAACAGGAACCTCAACCTGCGGTGTATCCAAGCTGTAACTGTGAAACAATGTTGTTTTTTTGATCCGTGATCAGCGTGTCTCATGGGAAGTTTGTGCCATATTGTACTTTATTTATGTCACCTGGCAGGAGTGTAGCCACATCGGGTCTCAGCCGCAAATTGGATGACATGCTGTTCTACACAATCAGCGAGGGAGAGGAGAGGATGCCAATTTCCCGCTTCATCTCTGTGAGTTTGAACGAAAACTGATGCATTCTTTTCACATACAGAAAAAAAGGTATGTTAATATATCAAGGGCCTAATGAAGAGTTGGGCATCCCATTTCCAGCTTCATTCCTTCTTGGAATGCTGTCATACAGGTTCTAAAGAGTGTGTAAAGGAATATCGGACCTTTCTTCAGTCCATTCATTGAGGGACGAGGGAGACTGAAATCTATTCTGTGCATCCATGAAGGTTAAACAGTGTTTATAAGTAGTGATTGGGGAGGCTGTGGAAGGTGTCTGACATTATCCAAATGCCATGGAATTTATTGTAGAATGCAGTATGTGGTTGCCTTATCATTTTGGAATAGTATAACATTATGAGGGAAGAAGGTATGCTGAAAGAATTAGGGATGTAGTTATGGAGAAATTCAGTAGGATGCTGAGTGTCCAAAATGGAAACAGCATAATTCCGTTGCGTTGTATGCATATTAACAATATTGTATAGACTATTAGAAAAATTAAACAAAAATTAGGAGGTCATGTGTTTAGCCAAAGATTAGAAGAAAATAGTGGAATATATGTTATCATGACCTTTCTGGATATACACATGAAGTAAGATGTCATAGCCATAATGTCATATGTTATAGTCATATTGTCATATGTTATAGCCATAATGACATATGTCATAGCCATAATGATTTTGAAATTTAGGTGTAGATGTTTGCTCTTCAGATGCCCCGCATGTTTTATTGTTGCACCTCCCATGCCTCCCCTGCCTTTCGCACAAGTGTTTTCCAAATGGCAGCCCTGTCAGAGATCCCAGCTCTGAGTAGCTTTTTGTGGAGACGGCGTCACAGACATAGTGGTTTGGTTCTCAGGTCATTTTTGAGGACTCATTTTGAGTGTCTTTCTGTCCTGTTGGTGAGCTTTGACATTTCCACCATTATTCCTCTCCACTAGCACAGTGTGTCCATGTTCGGTGTACACTGTCATGATTTTCCCCTTGACACATTAGATAATTTTGCTCTCTTGGCATTAGTAGTTCAGGCCCTGACTCCGTGCTTTCCATGTAACCTCATATTGCTTTTAAAACTCAGATAACAAAGTGTGAGTTATCAGACCTCATTAAAGCTCACACCTACTGCTCAGTTAACGTATCTCACCAGTGTAGCAGCATTTTCAGTTATAATCCAGCTACATCAGAGTATTTTTTCACATGGTCTTTCTGTTATTTTCTCTAACCTTCGTACGTGCTCACGTGCAGTACCAAAATGATGGACGCAATTTTAATTTCCCGGGCGCGTTAATTCGCCAGCCTTGCCGTATCACGACGCAAGGTCCTCTTGAGCCGTTCAGTCCCAACATTGTCAGCAGTGTTAATCACCCGTGCCTTATTAAGCACGTGAAACACAAAACGGCCTGACCATGTGACCGTCAGCCGGTGGGGAAGATTGGGTTCAGCGGTTGTGAAACTGTCCATGTCCACTGACAGCTTTTATTGGGGCATATCAAAGAACCATGTACATAAAAGTCCATCACCATCCATCGCCGACCTTTCGCAGCGTGTGTTGGCCGGCTGGCGGGAGAAGGCTTCACCGGCGGCCGCAGTGCCCCCCACCCTATCAATTTGCTTGGGACAAGCCAGCCGGCCTCAGTTCTATTAAAAGACACCACGTGCCATGACATCTGTTTAGGTGGTGGCCCCGCCCTGCACGGTAGCTCCGCACGGTTGTTACTGAGGTATGGGGACGGCAGATTTATGGCTGTGGGCAACAACGTTTTTAATGGTCTGTCTATTATTAAATTACAGACAATGAAATGCAACCATTTGCAGTTTAATGCATACAAAAACAGAAATAACTATTTAAACATGAACATAAATACATGGTATGTCGAATACAGATGAGCTGGTGATAGACCAATCCGAAACGTGGTACGGTTCTCGAATCCCTGACAGATGTCCTGTGATTCGCATGCTGTCATCCCGCGTCACATGTCCACCATCGTGTGCCCAATTCCACACGGCTGGCTTGCTCCAGCTCGTCACCCACCCGGTCTGTCTGAACTGTCACAGCTTTGAGGCATTTTTCAAATTATAGTCAAGATTTGGGATTGTCTGTAGTAGGAGTGGCCATCTTGGTTGCCCTATAGAGGAATGGTTTTTCTTAAAGAGACACCATCCTTTTTCCTTTTTCTAAACCCTTTTCCAATACCTTTTGGAGAAATACGTTTGATAGAGTTTTTTCATTTACTGGTTGTATGTGTTGAGACTGTTTCCCTAAAAGTAATCCCAGAACATATCAACGATATTTTTAAAACTTAAACATTCGACTACAGAAATGTCCTGTAATCATCCATGAAATCTTACGTATGATCAGTGAGTTCAGTGGTATCTTCTGGATATATTCATGCCACGTGGGCTTTAAGCTTGTGATCAGCATTTCATTCTTGGTGCTCATTAGGTTTGTATGCAATGCACACAATTTGAGTAACTCGTCTTGGGTTTTTATTGGGTAGTTATGGTATCTTATTCTGGCATGGGTATGAAATTTCAGAGTAGGTATAGGACAAAATAGGGTGGAGCAGGAACATTAATACAGAAATATAGGAGTGAACAGCAGTAAACATCAAACCTGACAATGGTGGTACTCAAGTTTTGCTTGCACATTTGGTAAACTCTGTTTTTAGGCCCAAGAGGATATGTTCATGTACATGAAACAGGCAAAGCAGCCGACCAAACTGGTAGTGGAGGAGCGTACCTTCTTCATCGCTTCTGACCTCATCGTTTTTTAGGCACTGAAGAGCCACGGCCTGCTGACCTCTGATCCCCGTCTGCGGGACTGCATTAAGAACCTCCGGAATGCCGTGCAGGAGTCCATCGGTGATGTCATGATGGACCGGAAGCTCTTCCAGAAGTGAGAACCGTTCTTAAGAGATTGCATGTCGTTCCCAGGTTCTCAGAGGAAAGGAGGGGCTATTTCTAGCACGACATTTAGGAGGCCCTCCCCGCATCAAGGGTCAGAGTCGAGCCCTGTTTTAGCGGGTTCGGAGCGTGTAGACGGAGCTGGTGGTCCGAAGGTGCCTGACAGCGGAAGGCGTTGGGTGGATTGATAGCCGACAGCTGGTGTGGTTTTGACGGGAACCCACATGAGGCCTGAGAGTGGACCGAAGAGAAAGCTGTTGGCCCAAACAGCACTGCAGCTGTACCACACTACTGTGGTTGTGCATCTGTTATTTCAGGCAATCATTCAGAAAACCACATATTTTTGGGTTGTGGGAGTAAACTGGAGGAAGTGCGGCGAGAACGTGCACACACTGAATCATGGTCGGTAATCGAACCCCTTAACCCTGGCAGTGTACGGCTGTTGTGCTGCTTTGAGAAAGTAGGAAATTCACCATACACTGTCAGGAACTGGGTTAAACCGTGATTGGCAGAGGACAGAAATCTCACCCACTCTGGCCTCCTTTGTAAATGTCACCCTGGAGAGCAGCCGAGATCTTTTCTGATGACAGTTTTTAATAATATGTACCCAACACCGGCCAGGGCAGCAGCATAATATTTTATCAGCGAGTCACGTGACTCCCTCCAGGTCAAGTCATACCATCCTTATACCACCACAGGGGACAAGAAATTACCCCAGGAGCACGGTGTGAACTGCAGACAGCAAATGACAAAGGGGGTGGACCTAAGCCTGCATATACATCAAGTCAAGTCACACTTCATTGTCATTTCAAAGTATGTAGACATATGATAAAACAAAATATTGTTTTATGTGAGACTTTAAAAATGAATTTACACATATGGAAACAAAACACACGAGACAATAATGAATAAACAAACAGATATGCTATACTAACAGTGCAGCTTTTGACTCAAGCTGTGCAGTTTGAGCTGTATACAACAGTGGATTAAAAAAACGGTACTGCCCGATTATGTAAACTATGGTAATAACGGTAAATTATTGAAGCAGCATGGAACAGTGGAATAAAAACAACAGTGTCATCAGAGTGACAACAAATAAACAGAGAGTAAAGTGATTTGTGCCAGCTGACTGTCCACAGGTGTCGTCATGCTGGCAGGGAACAAAAGTAGAGGATGTAAGGAGATATGGGTGCATGGAACATCTAGTCATATTTAAATGGTATGTTTACAATGTGAGAAGGTCTCAGCAAGGACTGTGTCATCCTGAATGGACACTCTGGATTCAATGGTTCTCGGGTGGTCACTGCCAGATAGCTTGGAGAGTTTTTATGCAGCAGTGAAAATCCAAACTGGTGCATACTAGTTGGAACGAGGCTGAAACTGGCATTAGCGGGGCCACATGTTGTCAGTAGCGTTGCATCCAGTGACATGTTGGATGGGTAGAACTTGCTACCAGGTGTGTTGAGTGGTTTTATTGTTTAAGCTTGTTTTGCTGAAGCTGCACTTTGTGTATCACTACTACTTAATCAATATGCTTCTTCTAATGTATAGCCCATGTCACATACTGTGTAGCTGTGAAGCAGGTGGCAGGTGTCTGGCCAGGAGTATTGTGTTGATTATGCCCACCTGTTCCTCATGTCGTTGGCACTATAGATGTTTGATCTTTTTTTCATCCCTTGTCCTCAGTGTGCCTGCCTAGATTCTGGCACTCATTCTTCTCTTCAGCGTGACTGAGCTCGTTGTCCTTGACGCCCACCTCTGCAACTGCTTTTGGTTTCTTTTTTTTGTTTGTTTCATACCAAAATATCTTACTTTGTTTTCCACGCTTTCATGTTTATTCCCCATTCTGACCTGAAACTGTAACCCTGGAGACTCCACGTAAATTTTCTGACCTATCGTCACATCACAAGGATCCATTCGTCTTCCTGCCCCGAGCGATAAATAACCTGTAAATTATGTATAAATAACGGTGCCTTTGCCGCAGGTGTGTTGGTGGAAATATTGTCCTCCTGACTCAAGCCTTCCGGAAGAAATTCATCATCCCCGATTTTGAGGCCTTTGTTTCCAACATCAATAAAATCTATCACAAAGTCCAGAGGCTGGAGGAAGGTCAGGTGTGTATTTCTGCGAGCTCCACCTCACGCCTGCCCGTTGCCGTGATGTTGTCGTCCTTGGTCGCTTTGACAGTTGCATCCCATGTGATATTTGGTATGCAGGTAGCTGACTACATCCCCCACCTGGCCAAGTTTAGCCCCGACCTCTGGGGTGTGTCCCTGTGCACAGTGGACGGGCAGAGGTGAGTCATCTGCTGCCTAATTCTCCCTTTATCTTTCCATTCATTGGTTCATTTTGGTTTATATTTTAGTTACTATTTGCCTGTTTCCTCATAGTTTGTCTTTCGGGGTTCTCTTCTTTAGGGGACAACAACAGGAACTTTAACCACCATGAAACCTGTGTGTTGCACTGTGTGCTTTGTTGATATTTCTGTGTTAATAGATAGTTCCTAAGTACAGCAGTCAGTCATGTTAATTCTCTAAATTATCCCCCCACCACCCACAATGGCATGGCAGGCACTCGGTGGGTGATACCAGGACCCCATTCTGCCTACAGTCATGTGTGAAGCCTCTGGAGTATGCTGTCGCCGTGCACGAGGCCGGCACCGAGCAGGTGCACCGCTACGTGGGCAAGGAACCCAGTGGTCTTAAGTTCAATAAGCTGTCCCTAAGTGAGGAAGGTGAGTGATGCTGCCACCGTATATCCCAGAATTCCCAGCACTGGGGTCTCATTAGCAGCTTTGGCGAACCGTTCAAGTGCTTGATGGGAAGGTCAACAATAACAGTGTTTGTTCATGTGACTATAGCTCAACTAAACTGATGACAGACATGGTTGCTGCACATTTCCTGAAACCAAGACTGTTTACTACACTATCTGGTTAATTCTTGCATCTGCCCATAAATGATTGACTACTCCAGTAAGATTGCTGCCACTGCCATTTTCAGCTGTCCCACTCATTTGATCTTGTTGCCTGCTGACCCACTTCTCGTGTTTGGTTTGGTATCTTATTGATTTCTTTTTCCCAACTTGAGCTTGGTCCCCTGTCTGTTTTGACAAGCTGTTGCCCATCCCGCAGAGAAACCACACAACCCCATGGTCAACGCTGGCGCCATAGTCATCAACTCCCTTATTAAGGTAAAAGCTCATCCCCCATGTGTCTCACCACCAGCTCTGATTGGCTGAATGCATCTGTGAGTGCCTCGTACGAGCGCTCAGTTAGGTGCCCTCCTGTCCTCTGCTGTCGTGGTTGCATAATTTCTGGAATTCAGGGTGCAAGCAATAATACAACCCTCAAGCTAGCAAACAGGAGAGTTACCAACTGTAAGGTAAACATTTCCTGTATATCTCCTCATCCATCTTACCCAGTATAAGGTTGTGGTGACCGTGGATCTCCTCATCCATTTTACCCAGTATAAGGTTATGGTGAGCTTGGAGCTTGTCCTATAAAGCTCAGGGTACAGGACTCTTTGGACATCATGTGTACAAATAAGATTTTAAGTAGTGCCCCTGGGTAACATGCAGGCTAAACGATGCTTCTGTTTTTGTTTCCATTGTTATCTGAGTTTTTCATTAATAAACCAACCAGGCGTAGAGCTGCACATACTTAGCACTTTGACATTCTGGTTTTGGCTGGCTGGTGTTGACTCACATAGACGGGCACATACACACAGACACACGGAACTATACATTTTCTTATGGGACACTACGCTGTTCAAGGTTTATGGGTATGCTGACTGGCTTCAGAAGGCCATCCTCCTCTACGGACGAGCCTCTTTCGCTGTCGGGCAAGCGGCTTTTCCTCCATCCCTTTTTTCTCCATTTTTCTGTCCTTTCCCAATCTGCTTTGGCAGCTGAACAAGGCTCGTCTCTTCTCATGCCGCATGCTCCCCTGAGACAGGGAAAAACAGCAGGGGGTTATAGGTGGGCGTTGCCTTGGCCCGGCCAATCACAGGCGTCCTTCCAGAGGGTGTGCATCTGACGGCCACTTCAGCCAATTATAGCAGAGGAGTCTCAGAGTGGATGTATGTAGGGTGTGTTGATAGCGTATCTCAAAAGGGAAAATGTGGTAAGCAGAGAGTGAGGGGCATGGAGTTGGGGGATGTTACATAATGGGGAAAAAATCAGATGGAAATACAATATATCTAACAGCTCGATGACCAGCCCGACCCTCAAGTTTAAATAGATATGTACCACAAAAGGGGAAATTCTTCTTTATATAAGGGGGGGGGGGGGCATGTGGAGGCAGGTGTTACTCACAGCCTGGGAGGCGTATTCCATATCCCTTCACGTAGAAATCCAGCCCCCCTCATTACAAACAATCCTTCATGTCTCTGTGTGAGGATAACCTTGCCTGTCTGGTTTCAGTCTCGAGTAGACTAAATTGTTAGGAGTTTACAACTTGGCTGCAACTTTGATCCTGGCGCTGAAACTGTGTCTGGGCATTAGCGGGTTTTCCCGCTAATGCTCACATTAGCAGATGCCCGGTTTGGTCGCAGCAGGCTGGACCTTCTCCCACCTGCACTGCGATATGATTGGACATTGCCCCCCTGTGGCAGCTTGGAGCATTGCATGACTTTGCGTAGACTTTGTTGCCATGGTGCTTTCCTTTCCTGAGAAGGGTATTTACATGAGACCACCTTCCATGTTTTGGTGCTAATAAAATTTTCCCCCCTCCCATTTTTTTAAGCCTGGTGCAAACAAGGCAGCCAAGTTTGACTACGTGAGTATCAAGCTTCTTTAGTCTGTGTTTTTGCTCTTCTTACAAACTCTGTACCCTTTTCGTATAGCAGCATGACCATGGATCCACCCCCACCCCCCCACATCACGATGACCCTGTGATTAGTGTTCGCTCACACGTCACCTCATCTTTTATCTTAAGCCCCACGATTAAGCCTCCGTTCCGCGTGTCCCATGACCACGTCCCTTTAACAGATGGATGAGCCATTAAGATGCGGGTCTCTGTTTCCCAGGTGATGGATTTCATCAATAAGATGGCAGGACGGGAGTATGTGGGATTCAGCAACGCCACGTGAGTTATCCCACGGCTGCAGACTCGCACACTGATGGAGAGCCGTCCAGTGCCAGAATTATGGGAAAATTATCATGCCTCAAAGCGCTTTCAGGCTGAGAGGTCGCGGGGGTGGTGTGGGAATCGGCCATGATTATGATAACCGCTGGTAATGAGGTGATATTGATCTGCAGCTTCCAGTCAGAGAAGGAGACGGGAGATAGGAATTATGCCATTGGATACTACCTCAAGGAGAAAAAGGTGGGCCACTGTTTTGGGTGGGGGGGGGGGGGGGGGTGATGTGCACTAGCACAGGACTGTGATGTCAGTGAGACGACACTCTTTCTCATTCCCCTGCCCCATCTTTACTCTTTTCTGTTTTTCCATCTCTCCAGTGCTTTCCAGTTGGTGCCGACATGATCGACGCTCTGGACTTTTACTTCCAGGTGAGCCGAATGAAGAAACCTAACCGCTAATGTCGGAGTAACGGCGCGGTGTGACTCGTCTGGCTTCCCATGCCGCGCGAGTCAGAGGCCGTTTGAGGTCGGCTGCCTCTCGACCTTCGTATCAGAGCCTCTAGTTAGTTAGTGCTCTGCTTTCAAAGGTCTCCCGTCGAAGCTGAGGCCTGTCTTGTCGCTGTAGTCGGTGGCCCAAAGTGCCATGTGGGGATCAGACTGGCGAGTCAGCTCGCCTTCCTTCTGGTGTCATGTTCAGACTTTTTTCTGTCCCCATCCCCAGCTGTGCTCCATCGAGGTGACCTGCGAATCGGGCAGCGTATTGGCCGCCACGCTGGCTAACGGGGGCATCTGCCCCATCACGGGCGAGCGGGTGCTGAGCACCGAGGCGGTGCGCAACACGCTGAGCCTCATGCACTCCTGCGGCATGTACGACTTCTCGGGCCACTTCGCCTTCCACGTGAGTAGCTGGTGCAGGGAACGTGCAGCCTATCAGGACGTGATCGCTTAGGGCGACGCCCATCTTTTCACTTTTTCATCCGCTGCCTTTTGATATTGTTCAGCGTTAATCACAATTTCTGTCTACGAGACTATTATTATGGTAATTACTCACTTTCGTATCTCTGTTATTTTAACTTCATTTTTTAATTTTAGATTTAAAAACCTATCCATAATACAGGGGTTGGGGGGGCATATAGTGCCAGACCAGACAGCACAACAGGCACATGGGGGGGACATGTGACCCGGGGATGTGAGGGAGGAATGGAAGCTGGGTGTGGGCAGGGAGGGATTCAGGTGAAAATAAAACAGACATTTGAAGAATTCTGCAGAAAACAAAATCCAATCTTGTATTAAGCTTTGGGAATAAGTGTTGGGGGAACTGAATTATGCTGTTAATCACCTGACTGCTTAGTCCCAGGGTGTCTGTAGCCTTATAAAGTGCTATTTAGAAGCTATGGCACAGCAGACCCTCCACGGTTTAGCACACATCTGAACCTTCGTTTAATTGCAAAGTTGGACCAAAATAGTGTGAAACACCACTGTGCCGCTGCTGTTTCTTCAGTAATAATTTCCTAAATCTCAATGTGGTGCAAGTCTTTAGAGGAAACAGAGGCTTCACTTCCCACTATGGGGGAGAATTTCCCACTTATGTGTAGCACATGGGGGGGGATACTTTTTTATTTATTTTTTTTAATTTTTGGTGGGAAAGTCATAAGAAAACTGTGTGGATTCAGTTGCATTAACCGATGGCAATTTTAGTGAAATCAGCTTCGCCTCTTTGTCCTGTTTTCCCGAGATAACAATTTTTTTACTTTGTGATCCGAAGAAAATAACTTGCGATCTCAAGAAAATGACTCGTGATCTCGTGAAAAAAAAAATTAGGCAGAAGACATAAACAATGAGACATAACATAGAAAAAGATGAAGGTGGATGTCCTCTGTGGACATACGATACAGAGCTGCAGTGACAATGTAAGGAACAAAGTAATCCTGTGTTCTCCTGAACAGGGGAGTCTATTGATTTAACTGTTCTTTAAGTTTTGCTGATCCAGAAAAATGATCTTATCCCTGACTCAAAAACTGTGATGCGCAGCAAACCGTGATTCACTGCAACCCCATCAGAAACTATCCAAAAATCTATATAAACATAGAGGGAGCCTGTAGACGCACCATCATACATGGTGAGACGAATAAGGCCATGGTGCTGGCTAAATCTGGACTTTGGAGAATCAAGCACTGTTTTGGTATATATGCAGTGTCTATATGATTTTTGGGTTATTCATTCATTCGTCTTCCAATCCGCTTATCCTACTGGGTCACGGGGGGTCCAGAGCCTATCTCGGAAGCAAAGGGCACGAGGCAGGGAACAACCCTGGACAGGGGGGGGCAGCCCATCGCACACACACACACACATACAGGCAATTTAGGAACCCCAATCAGCCTCAGCATGTCTTTGACTGTGGGGGGAGATTTACTGCAAAAAAAAAGAAGCTGAAGACAAAATAATAGTGTCTCCATTGTCTCCCCACTCTGTCGCCGTGCCCCACAGGTGGGACTGCCTGCCAAGTCGGGCGTGTCGGGTGCAGTGCTGCTGGTGGTGCCCAATATCATGGGTGTCATGTGTTGGTCGCCCCCTCTGGACAAGTTTGGGAACAGCGTCCGTGGAATTCACTTCTGCCATGTAAGCTGGGACTTCAGTGCACTTTGTGTAGTATCTCCGGGTTGATCTTTCAAAATTTCCTGACTCTGGAGATGACACAGTAACCCTGGGGAGGGTCATATTCTGGCCCCTTGAGGCCACATTGTGTCCTGGAGGTTACATCCTGACCCCTAGAGACCACATCTTGGCCCATAGAGACCACAATCTAACCCTGTAGGTCACTTCTTGATGCAGGATTCCTAAAAAGGCCTCTATAGACCATTTAAACAAAACCCATTCAATGTAAAATCTTAAGGAATCCAGGAGATATAACATCTGACCTAGACAGTGATGAACTTAAAGGCAATCGTGAAAGAAGGTTGTCTCTGAGTCTGCTTCTCTGAGAACCTACGTAGACTGGCTATTGGGTTGTGAAGTACTTAAGTAAGAATTAAAGTAAGCAAGAATAAAAAAACAGTGATTCTCTAAATGACTTAACATCAAACAGTGTACACGATCTCCCCAATGCGTATTACATTACGAGTGTTTAAGAGGCCATGCATATTTCATGCCCATTGTTTAATACTTTAATACTCAGCAGGAAGGAAATTATTAAATTTATTTGCTTATCATGAGGAATGTAGCAGCCCAGGCTGATCTGACACCATCTGCTTACTCTCTGTCTGTCAGGAGCTGGTGTCCGTGTTTAACTTTCACCACTACGACAACCTGAGACACTTCATCAAGAAGTTAGACCCTCGTAGACAGGCAGGGGATGACTGGGTGAGTGGGTGAGCTGGGTTTGTATTATATAGTGGGTAGACTGTGCTGGGGTATTTGTGATGAAGCGTGTGTGATTTGGGAGTCTTTGGGTGCTCTAAGACATGAGGAGACTAGGGTGGGCTTCACATTGGGGGTTGGGGCCCTGGGTTGTCCAGGGCAGTGTGTAGGCGTGTGTGCTGGCACAGTGTCCCGGGGGGCTGTGTCACCATCTTGCATAACTCACTTGCAGATCACCTTGGAATCTGGCCTCGGTGGTGTGTGTGCAAAGCCCTCCATGCATGTGCACACATGGGAGGGGTGGCATAGCGGTCAAGGACGTAAGAGCTGGCTGCCTTTCAAATGAGGCTCTATTGAGGCACCATTGACCAGGCAGCAAAGGGCTCGTGGGAGTTTTAATTACAGGAACATGTTCTGAGAGCAGAACAAAAAATGATTGGTCAGAGAGATAACCAATCAGATTGTAGAGGAGGTGGATCCAAGCAAGTTGATGAGGTGGGTCCAAGACATGAGATTGATATGGTCTTGCCTCCTCTAGTTGCTTGTACCCACCTCCTGTAAGTAAAACCGGCAAAGGAAAACATTCAATAAGATTCTGCTCAAGGTCCAGTTGATCTTCATCAGATGTACATTTATGTTTCTGACATGACAATGTCCATCTGCCTTCTGCCGTACACTGTCTGCAGTGGGACTCCAGGCCCTCCCAGGACCCTAACCTGGATACACGTTTGGAAAATAAATGAATGGATTACATTGAGGCAAAAGAGAGTGAAATTCATATAATTGGATGGGTCTGTACACCGATGTTTAAGAGTATTTAAGCAGAAGGAAGCTGTCCACTGATGTGTTACTAGTATAACTAATGGACGGGCAACTAAAGCACCACACCTGTTTAAAAATTAATTCAAGATGAATTCAGCACTTTAAAGGGTAAAGTGTTTCCTTTGACCAAACAGAACAAGTCCGTGGTCAACCTGATGTTTGCGGTGCACAGTGGCGATGTGTCTGCGCTGAGGAGGTACGGTGTAAAAGCCCTCTTATTCATGTGTTTCTTTGAAATAAGGTTGGCATGTTTGACAGAAAGCCTTAGAGTAACCTGACACTCCTCTGTGCAGGTTCGCACTGTCATCAATGAACATGGAGCTTCAAGATTACGACTCTCGCACGCCTCTCCATGTGGCAGCTGCTCAAGGTGAGTTCCTGGGCACTTGGTCATGAATATGTATAAACTTTGCCCCCTAGTGGTAGAGTGATTATTCTGCCACTCAAGCTCGGCTGAACATTCTCGTTGATGTATTCAGGTCACGTGGAAGTTGTGCTGTTTTTGACAGAGGTGTGCAAAGTCAACCCTTTTGTGAAGGATAGGTAAGAACCCTTTATCGCCCTTTGCTTTTCTCTCACTCTTTTTTTCATTCCATCATTCAGTGAGTTCCTCTCTGTCCGTCATTTTTTGTCTCCAGTCGACACACGTTTCCTCCATCTCATGCTTCTCTAAGAACACACAACCATCACCAATTTTCTGCTCTGTACTAGGTGGGGGAACGTTCCGCTGGATGATGCCTTGCACTTTGGCCATGAGGGTGTGGTGAAGGTTCTCCAGCAGTACCAGCATGTCTACGGCCAGCAAGAATCTCCGTCTAAGATGGAGGATCAGGAAAAGCTTGCGGCTGTGAAGGGGATAGCCTGAGGCAGGATGAAGTCAAGGAAAGAGGTCCAGCAGAGCCCAAAGAGGTGGTTTTTGGCATGTTATGGAGACTGGTTATGGATGTTTGCAGAACTGAAGAAAAATCCTAAGTTAAATAGCTCAACATAATTATCCTCCTGATGCACATTAACTATTCTGTTTATAAAATAATCCCTTGGCTTTGTTCTCTTTTGCTGTGCCCTGCTATTAGGGCGCCCTCTAGTGGACACCCTTAGTCTGGGCCAAAGCAGTGAGTGGCAGTATTTTCTGGAGCATGAGTCTTTGCACAGGAATGATCATGGGCATGTGCATAGCCCAGCGGAGGATATGATGTGATGCCATTTTGATGTCACATGATGTCTCAGGAAAATCTTCATAGTATTCGATGGGTGTTCAATTAGCTTTCAAAGCACAAATGCGCACACACATTCAGAACATCATACTCTGGATGAGAAACTGATTTTGTACCAATTGCATGTTCAGAAAGACTTAAAAAGTATTTATATTCTGGACATAAAAAGTATTTATATTCTGGACATTTAGACAGAGCCTTACCAAGCGTTTTAAGCATTATTTATTATACATTCAAGCAGCAGAGAATAAAATATATATTGAATAATATAGTACAATTAGTTCTGCTATATTTTGTGTTCTTAAAGTTCTTGTTACGCTTCCATTCTGACCATTTGGTCTATTTATTGATCGTATAGCAGGAAACTTCAATATTAATGTGATTGAGCCCAAAACCTTATTTACTGCCTGTCACTCCTCCTGCCTTTTCACGCGTGCAGCCTGAGCCGTCATTTCCGTCCCTAAAGCCACAGCTGAGTGAGACATGGCTGGGCAAGATCTCCTCAAGGGCGTTTCAGAAACGGTGGCCATGAGCCCACTGCTGTAAATAAACATTTTTGTTATTATTGCTTTATTTTATGTTTTTGCTTGAGGAAATTTCAGTCTGTGCTTGAATAGGTAATATCACATGACGTGAAGGATGCTAAAGTGTGTACATGTTGCTCAGGGCTTAAGTGGCAAGAATCATTCTTTCATTCAGTCGTTCATTCTCCAGACCTGCTTGTCCTATTCACCTGCTTTCTTTGTGCAGTTAAGATGTTCATTTCAATTCGGACTAATCTTTGTATTTAAAAAGGCAATTTGATCCATTGAAAAATGTGTTGTGTATATATATATTCCGCCAGTGTAAATAAAGGTTATTGAATGATTATTGAAAGTGCCTCAAATTTTCTTTTAAAAGATTGACACCAGATATTTTTATTTTTATTAAATATAAATATATTTTTATATTATATATACATATATATATATATATATTTTTTTTACTTATTTTATTTTCAACTTACCCGTGTTGCAACTACCAACATCCTCCATCTATCCATCCATCCATCCATTTTTTATTCCCGCTTCTTGTTCTATACAGGTGTGTGTGTGTGCGTGTGTGTGTGTGTGAGATGGGCATCCTGTCCGAGGGTCTCCTGTGCTTTTTGGAAGGTGCCCCAAACTCCCCATGACCCTGTACCGGATAAATGGCTCTGGAAGATGGATAGGAAATTCTAGTTTTGCTTATTGAACTGTTGATTAAACGCTATTGGAAGCTGAACACAAGCAGCACAGTTATTATGCCCTAGATGTTTCCGAGTTCACCGCAAGCGGAGAAGGTTATCTGTCCCATCCCCACCAAGGTTTGAACTTTGAAAGCGCAAGTGGACATGGAGCCCTGGCTACACCCGATGCTGCGGGAGCTGCGGCTGGATACACTCCACCTCCATAACACTGAGACAGACAGGCCTGTTCTCATGCAGGACATGCAATTTTATTCTTCAGTAATCCATCAGTCTGGGCTGTATCTCAGCCTGAAGGGAGGGGAACGGCAGTTCAGTTCTTATCTTTGATTTTTTTCTGCTTCAGCCCATGATCTGTAGCATAAAAAAAGAAATAAGCTGTAAGCACATTCTCTGTTTATACAAAAAGACATTACATACAATTCTCAGCAACTGAATTTGAGGATAATTTTCATTTCTTGTTGAAAGAAAATGTTTTTGAGCTAATTTGGTTATTACAGGACTGCTATTGTTATGATTATGTTATTTCATCATTTCTCTGAATTACAGTGTCAGGGCACCAGTCCCGGTTTACAGCAGAAGTTCTCCTTGGATCTTCAGACACCGTGACCCCAGGAGTGCAGGCTCAAAGGCCTTCCAGGTACTTACGCCCTCCATCCAGCTGATGTAGGCGGAGACACGGGTGAAAACGGTGGGCTTCTTCGGCGTGTTGCAGCCGGAGGCCGACACGAAGCTGGTCACACCTTGGACGGAGTAGCTGCCGCCCACCAGGCAGTTCAGGGGGCCGCCAGAGTCACCCTGGGAGGCGAGAGGCCGCAGGTTAAGGTAGAGCTGGTGCAGGGCGACACTGGCCTCACAGCAGCTGTGTGCAGTTAGCGGTTTTGGAGGGAAATGGTCCCAGCAGTGCTGCATTCTGCTAATTTCCAGCGCTGTGTCCTTATGGGCACAGCCTCACACTTCCAGTTCTTATATATATATATATTACTGGCTTCATGGTCTGGCTTCAATTCCTGTCCCTGGTTGTGTCTGTGTGGAGCTTTCCTGCTGTAACAATGCTTACGTGGTTTTCCTGGGGATATTTGATTTGTTTTCCACAGTTCACAAACATGCGATTAGGTGAATCGACATCTCTGAACTTGTCCATATAGTGTGGATGTACGCTTTGCAGTGGACTCTCTTCTTCTTGAGGGCACTGGGCTTCCTCAGGCTGGTCCCAGTCTGAGTATGACGTGCTACTGTATGAATGATATGGAAGATGGATGGTTTAATGCACTCCTCGTCTTCTCCCAGTACAGGTATTAAATGCTGTTGATGGACAGGTAGTTCATTCACTGCCTGATGAGTTGTTTCCTTCATGTTCCCCGCGTGGTTCTTCTTGCTGATTCATAAAGGATTGGTAATGTGGTAATTAGCTATTTAAGTATGTCCATTTCTGTCATGGAGGATACGTTATTAGCATTGTCGCCTTATATTTCCCCCACTTCTCTGTGAGTGTAATATACACGTTCTCCCTCGAACGGCAGGTTCTGTCCTGCAGCTGCAGTAGAGGTTCTCATATCTGGTAACATCGGGACCGAAGCACTACCGAATAATAATACTTTTCAGACGCAGTGCAGTGATCTGGTGTCTGCATATTCTCATAGTGTGTGCATGTGAGCACTGTCAGGTATGCAGTGCAGTTATCTGGTGTCTGCATATTCCCATAGTGTGTGCATGTGAGCACTGTCAGGTATGCAGTGCAGTTATCTGGTGTCTGCATATTCCCATAGTGTGTGCAT
>JABFDZ020000131.1:2890477-2903953 GCA_019775955.2 Pollimyrus isidori
GTGTGCATGTGAGCACTGTCAGGTATGCAGTGCAGTGATCTGGTGTCTGCATATTCCCATAGTGTGTGCATGTGAGCACTGTCAGGTATGCAGTGCAGTGATCTGGTGTCTGCATATTCCCATAGTGTGTGCATGTGAGCACTGTCAGGTATGCAGTGCAGTGATCTGGTGTCTGCATATTCCCATAGTGTGTGCATGTGAGCACTGTCAGGTATGCAGTGCAGTGATCTGGTGTCTGCATATTCCCATAATGTGCGCATGTGAGCACTGTCAGGTATGCAGTGCAGTGAACTGGTATCTGCATATTCCCATAATGTGCGCATGTGAGCACTGTCAGGTATGCAGTGCAGTGATCTGGTGTCTGCATATTCCCATAGTGTGTGCATGTGAGCACTGAAATGAGCTGGCAGGTTGTCCCCCTGCCTTGGATCCTCTGCTCCCTGGGTAAGCTCCAGCCTTCCCATCACTCCATACTGGATAAAGTTGTTATGGGAAAATGGATGAATGCTTGAGGCTGACAGTGGAGGGACAAACACATTTGCCTCAGCTGCCATTTAAATTAATGACAGCAGAAGTAATAACTAAAGGAGTAAAGTGCATTCCACCCACTGTGGATATGAAGGCCTTGTGTCTCCCATCGCTACACATGCACTCATAAAGGCTGGCTTTGCAGTACATTGCAGAGAGACTGGCCAGTCTTTCAATATCCATCCGTCTCTTTTCAATAACCATTCTTCCAGCAGGGATCTGTCTCAGTGTAATCACATGGGCTCTCCAAGGGCAATTTAAGTCACCAGGTCACCTCAGTTACCTGTCGGTTGAGGGATATAGATGAAAACTGATTTATAACAAAAAAACATGTCCGCACAAAGCTGCTGCCCGTTCAAACCACATCTATAGGCCTCAGAATTGTGTGACATTTATCTCTGCTATGTTCAAGGGCGTAGCTAGAAATTCTGGGTCCCCGGAAAAAATGTTACCTTGGGCCCCATGAAGAAAGATCCAGTGCACCTCTAACATCTCTGGATGTTTGTATCAAGCTGTTCTTCATTGGTTTACCGTTAGTGAATGACGTTTGTTATGCACATTGCTGAAGCTTTGTTAGTAAGGGCAGTGAATCGAAATTAACTAAACATTATTGAGCGATATATTGCGGGAGCACCTGCAACTAGGGTGCCCTCACCTGGCAACCGGACTCATTGCCACCTCCGGCACAGATCATGGTGGTCCTTACGGAGGCTCCCCACCAGTCACTTCTAGAGCAGATGCTATAGTCCACAATAGGCAGGTAGGCCTGCTTCAAGGTGGGAGACAGCTGACCTCCAGCTGTGGGGCAACAGATCGAGGGTTATGCATGGGAACATCATAAATGCCCGATAAATGTCACATGAAACGTCATTAAACTCCCAATCGATGCTGCCCTGGCCAGACTCACTCTGGGTGCGGCCCCAGCCGCTGATATAGCAGGGGTTGTTGTTGGGCAGGATCAGCCCAGAGGGAGGCAGCGGGCCCAGCTGCACGTTGGCATTGAGGACAGCGTCAGTGGAGAGGCGGAGTAGGGCGATATCGTACCTGAGGCCGGAAATGCATGACAGACGTTAATACTTGTGCCTCAACAGATGGGTCATGTTTTCATTTCAGTTTATTGGCATTTCAGGTCCCAGTGGTCACTGGAACACGCTTTTAATATAGTTTTCAGGGTAACACTTTATTTGATGGGGCACAAATAATACAGTATTATTATTGTATTAATTAACCGCAAACTAGAGCTTAGTTATATACTTTTTTACATTAATTCATCATTAATCTTAAGCATTTACTATATTTGTTACTATATCTGTTAATTCTGTAAACCTTTGTGATCTACTGCAGGAACAAGTAATGAATAATACAAATGAAATACTGATCTCATGTTTGTTCATCATTAATGAATTATGACACATCTTTTATCCAAAGTAGAATTTGTTTATCATTTCTGCAACAGTACTACCTGAAATATTAATAAGTATTTGTACCCTGTCAAGTAAAGTGTTAGCATTTTCAGGTAACACACCGCTCTCATTGCCACAAGGACATCCATCCATTCATCCATCCATCCATCCATCATTCCATCCTTCTATCCATTCACACCCAGTTATCCTATTGCAGGAATCTGGAGCCTATCCTGGAAGCAATTCCTTGCAGCATGTTTTTGGACTGAGGGGGGAAACCCCGCAATGACACGGGAGAACATGCAAACTCCACACGCATGTAGTGGAAAAGTGGAAACTCAATACCAATAGCGCTAACCATTGCCTCCAAAAACAGTCTCTGTACAAAAAAATCACAATAACTAAGATTGTCTACTGGTTAAGTGGTGATCCAGGGCCTGTCCCAGCCCAGGAGGGTGTATGATGAGGTATATCCATGGGGGGGGACGGAAATACGGGCATCGCTCACTCACAGCTGAGAGAAAAATTCAACCCCACGGTCCTAAAGCTGTTGACACATCAACTATACTGACTCCACATGGCACCCAAGTGCCACTAAAGTTTTTAAAAATGAACTCAGAATTCCAGCTAACTTTAGCACTCTGCCTGGCGCTCCCTACAGCCCTCGTTATCAGATTGGATTGGACCAGCACTAAACAGGGGTGAGATTTCATCACCAATCTGAACCAATCTGGCTCATGCAGAGCACCCCGTGTTCTGCTGTGCATAGGAGTTAATGAGTTTTTTTTTCACAGCTAGATATTTTTAAAATTTATACTCACTTTTTAAATTACTTTTAACATTTTTTATTTGTATTAACTCAGTCTATTTAGGCCATACAAATAGAAGAGGTCATTGATAAAGACATGAACTCGAACTCATAGAATGCACAGAAAACTGCAAATATAGACACTGAAATATCAGCTCCACTGTGGAGGGAGGATTGAGACCTGAGCACTATACCAACCGATAAGTAAAATAAAATGGCCTGTCAATTATGATGGCACACAAACATGTGTGCCAATAATGAGCCAATAAGAACAAGAGATCAGTATACAGCTGTTGCATCCACCCAATTAATGCAAAGTAATTGCATAGCAACAGCGCGAGCTGACAGTCCAGTTAGAGCTACCTGTGAATGCTAGTTACAGCCGCACTAATTGCTTGAGGCCTAGCTTTAGGGGATTGCATGTTGATGACCAAATCCTGGCACTTAGCTTACTGGCTAGCATTACCTAATGCACACAATGCTGTTCACACAGTGGGCGTAATGTGCAATGCAGAATATTTTATTTTATTTCATTCTGCTCGGTGCTTACTCATCACTAGGTACGGTCAGATGACAGACTCGTTATTTGCTACATAAAGCCATTTATTTCATTACTTCACATTAATAGTCCACATTATAGGTTAAATTTCAGGTACCTGCAGGCGATCTAACTCCTTGGAAATTTTGTTATTCTGATTAATATTTAACAAAAATTAGCAAGGCACAACAAAATGGTGCTTTTTGTACTGAATTTGCAAGGATGGCCGTTTCTTAGGCATTCTTTCTTTGTATAGATATTTCACTGGAATTGCTGCAATTAGAGCACAACTGATTACTAATGCAATCCAATTCACTGAATGGAGTGAAAATCATACTGAGCAAAATTAGCTTTGTTATAACTGTCAAATTAATTACAATGTTAATTTGGCTTCCACAGCAGCGCATCTCAAATCGCCTGCTGTAAAAAATGATGATCCACGTGTGTTTTTTCTTCCCACTCACCCATTAGAAAGCCGGTTGGGGTCCCAGTTAGGGTGCACATACACGTAACTCACACTGAGGTACTGCTCCGTGCCCTCGTGAACGTTGATGTTGTGGTCGCCAACAACCACGCGCCAAGTCCGCTGCCTGGAAAACAAAATGTCATAGCCATTTCACTTACCCATGATGCTAGAATATTCAGCTTGCTCACAGCACAAACAGTAGGGTATGGTTTAACACAAGCACAGAATTTTATTGGCAACACACTAAGTCACTCTACAGAATGGAGACTTATTAAGCTCTTGAGCTCTGCTAACATTCTCATCAATGGTATGTCCAAACTGCACCCCCTGAAAATGACTATTTATGTGTGCTGCATCACCGCAAGCATCAAAGTGACAAAGCTTGCCTCAAAGCAATAAAACAATCATGTGAACTAATTATGCTAAATAACATCAACTGGTCTACTCCCAGCATACCTCTCTCCCGAGCCAGGAAATTACAGCTATACAGTGGCACAAACTGTGTCTTTTTAATCCTGTTGATCTCAAAACTGTCACCAATGCTAATTGGTACAGTATTGTTTTTTTTTCCTGACCATGCAAAATCAATTCTGAGTGTGCAACAGAAGATATATAGAACATCTGTTCTAAACTGTCATGGAGATCTCTGACAGCCAACACTCCTCGATTCATTTGGATGGGACACCAGCTTTCTAGTTAGACAAGATAAAGCTGGTGCTCAAGCTATTATTTTACAATACAAATGTAACAAAATGTATCTATGCTTTCTGAAAGTGGAAAGCAAAGATATCTGAAGGTGTTCTGTGAAGACCTCACATGAATGCCTGTCCTTCCATATCACAGCATCAATAAAACCTTAAGCAGCTGAGGCCACTCGCTTGTGCTCATGCCACAACATAAACATCCGGTTATCAAGCTGCATTTTAACAGATCGCAGTCTCTCAATGCCCCCCAGAACTAAGATCTAATTAGTTAAATTTTTTTCTTGAAATATTCTATTTTCCAGGCATCCCCTTGAGGAATACTTTTAACATTTTCCCCAGTATCAGTTGAGGATCAACACAGATTTAGAACTAATCAAGAATTTTCTCTTTCGATTAATTAAGTTAATCTTAATCTTAATTGAGGTATTTATGTCTCTTTGTGTTCATGTATCTTTTTCACAAAGCCAGTAAACAGAAGAAATACAACTTCAGGACAAGGTCTGAAGCTACAGATTTAGGGGGCCTAGCTTTTTATAAAGGTCCCTGAGTACACCAACGACCCGCCCCAGTCGGAGAACCCCAAGGTGACATTTCACCAGGGGACACAGAATATCTAACTGCACCCCTGGCCTTCATCACACCTCTGTCTTTCTTTTTCCAGCATAATTATTTGCAAATCTACTTTTGCTCATATCGGTCTACTTGTTGTAAAGTACAGTACTGTGCAAAAGTCTTAGGCAGTCAACGAAAATGGTGTTTAAATGATTTTCATTTCGGTGTAAAACTATGATATTATGTCTGCCAATGTTACTTTAATCATTTCAAAACCTCCACCAAACTCACCCCAGTGTTTGCAGCAACCATCCAATATGCCCATGTATTTTTGACTTAATCACTATCCTGCACTGTTTGGCTAATCAATAATTAATTAAGTGTGCTGATGTTGAAATTTAACACATACACGGAACGGCTGAAAGGAGAGCTTTGGTTACTGATGCTGTGTTTTTCTAGCTACCCAATAATATATCAGTAACTTTTGAACTGAGAAAACTGGAAATTTTGATCTATTTTTTTATTCTGTTACTGCTCATTTACATATATTCTAATGTAAAACTGTGTTTTTTTCCTCAGCAAATATACACTTAATACCCAGACAAATGACCTTAAACATTTTCCTCAACTGCCTTCTTTTACTTTTGCAGTGCTGTATATTTAACACTGTACAGGACTGCACAGTGACACCAATGTTGCCATGCAACTGAATAATTAGATACGATTTACAGGCAGTCTAAAATTTAACCGAGATGCCGACCATGAATGAAGGATTGTGAAAAATGACATTTTGAAATAGAGGCTGCATTGAGTGATTCATCAACAGGCCCAAGGACTTCCTATAATCAAAGGAATAGCAGCTGTTAGAGTGAGTCTTTGCTAGCATACGATCTGGGGCCTCACTTGTCCACACAGTGAGCTGCTGTCATGACCCATCCTCTCCGTATCAGAGTTCCGCCACACGTGTGGTAGAAGTTTCCACTAGACAGGTACTGAAGCGAGATCTGGAAAAAGAAAAGCAGAAAGCTGATTAAGCAAAGATCCGTAAGTCGACAGGTTATTTGTACAGCTGGTGCCCGATCGACCGAACATGCGATTCTCCTGGGGGAGTGATAGCTGATTCTGGGAATACAAGTCCATTTGCTCTTTACATCTATTTATTTAGGAGATCCCTTTGTCCAAAGCGACATATGAGCAAAGCAGATCATTCCCCACAAGCACACAGCACTCAGTGAGGCAGGTAGCTGTAGATGCAGCTGGCCTGAGCTTCAAGTGAATGACTAATAAAAAGAAGAAGTTAGCATTGGAGAAAGAGCTACATAATGCATCACAAAAAGACATTGCAGAAACTGACCAGAAGTTCTATTCACATCAAAGATGTGGGAAAACAGGACCAGTGGAATCGACTCGGATCAAACCACTCATGACATGGAATACGGATCAGTGTAGGTCAGCCTGACTTAGATTTACTGACCTAAGCATTTTCCTCAGCCTGTACCTACCTTTAGCTTTTATTATTATTATTATTATTAAAGTTGTATTTGTTTTATATTGTGATTTGTAAACGTTTTGCATGTCATTTTATAGCATATTACTCAATATCACCTCCACTGAAGGTCTCATAGAATGAAGAACTGAGTCCTAATGCTGATATTTGGGATTTCTCTGAAGTGGAAAAAAGCAAAGGATGATTGTGTGGTTGGTCAGTTGACTCCTCGCACATTCATACACTGGAAACAGGGGGTACCTGCCAGGGCCAGGTGTGTGGGGGGGCAACCTCTCCCCCAACAACCCTCTCTTCTACATCCTCGATGTACCGCGGCTGGGGCTTGATCTCTGCAAGCACTAGAGAAACACAAGAACAAAAATGAAAACATAGGTGGGTTGCGAAGGTTATCAGATTGTAACAGTTTGTAGCATTTCATGGTAACGGTTCCATTCAAAGCTCAATGTAGCTCTGAATGATCATGAAGATAAGTAATGCATGACCTCCGCAAAAGGACCTCCACAGCATGGCAGTGCTAATGCACACAAGCATTTGCTGCAGGGAAAATGTAGCTCACGCGCAAAACAGAAACCCCCACTTCAGAGGAGGTGGTAGGCCAGTTCTTACCCAAAGAGGCCAGACCACTCAGCAGTAGGATCCTCAGCATGTTTGCAGGTCTTCAGGAGTCTCTATCCCAAGACAAGAGGCTCTAGAAGCTTTATATTCAGTCTCTAGTTGCTAAGGGATTCCAACAGGTGGTGCTGCCAGTGCACCAGATGTGTATGTTCCCACTGGTAAAGATCAAGGGCAGGGATCAAGGCCGGCTTGTTCCCAACCTGTGAGAGTCGAGTAGCTCAAATCTTGCTTCTTACACCTGTGGTTCCACTTCTTATCTTCCTATTGCTTTTTCAGTGGGGGTGAAGCACTCTTTTCCATAGAGGGCCCTGATGTCTGCAGGATTTTGCTTTAGCTTTCTGTTAGCAAGTGCTCTGCGCCTAGAACACCAGTCTGACTTAGATCACGGGCAAGTAACAGCTCCAGTAATGTATTTCATGGTGAAAAACCGGCACACCCCTTGACAAACGAGCTACTTCTACTGCTCCGTCAGAACAACATATTTTGATCTCTGCGAGTGCTCTGGAGTGTGTGTTATGTTCTCTCATTATTTGAACCAAATTATCTGCCAGTCGAACAAATATAAATATGCTGCAAGTATGTGTGTCTTGAGTGTGACAGGTGATATTAATGACTGAGATATAATGTGCTTGGCGATTAAATAACCAAAGGTATCTTTTAAGGGAAGATAGATCATAGTAATGCATGTTAATAATGTATGGGAAGCTGCTGTTTGTATATTAACTGCTGGAGCCGAGAAAATGCATTCACATTTGCGTTTGCCAAACCATTCTGTTTCAGTTTTTGCATTTCAGTGCTCTTGTATGATGTTATGTAAATGAGAGAAGTGAGGTGACTGGTTGGTTATGTCCACAGAATTTCTATCATCATGACTCAGTGTATATGGGATAGTGTGTGGCTGCATGTATTAGGGATCCCTACCCATGTGCCAAAGGTCACTGGTTTGAAGCCCATCATCAGCAGAGTAACCGTATCAGCGTTGGGATAGGTCCTTAACCCCTATTTGCATGTAAATTATTGGGACAATTTTGAATATTTTCCCCAAAATGAACTGACCAATCCATTAATAAGTACGACCAAATAAATGACCAAGGTAGATCACATTAGAAGATCATTACATACAGCCAGTGCCACATACCTTCACAACAAATTTGCTTTCCTAGACTATTCTTTCCCGATACCACTGCTCTTTTTTTTGTCTTCCACTCAAGGTCACACACATACCGGGGATCTTGCTCAATAACTTCTGAAATCCTGAAAACTAAACACATTTTCAGCCTCACTGCAAAACACAACTTTTGTTTACAGCTTTCATTGTATTCATTCACAGAGTGCCTGGAGACTATCCCAGGAAGTACAGGTCACATGGTGGAGGTACATGCTGGATGGGATAACAATTCATGAAGACACACACAGGTTTGTCATTATATCTTTGTGGGGACTCTCCATTCAGTTCTATGGGAAAACTCGAATCCCAACATGACAATCTTAACCCCTACCCAGTCCTAACCTTAACCATAAGAAACTAAGCAAAGTACAAGATTTTTGCCTATTTTTTGATTGCATTCACATATCTTTATAACATTGAGTTTCTCCTTGTGAAATAAATATCCCCAAAAGGTAAAAAAAACATTTTTAACCACATTGCCTAGACATTTTGTCCCTACAATGTAATGTATACATAACCTACACGCACACTGACATATACACAATCAGTCATACATTACAGCCAATTTAGAGATATGACTTATACCCTATGACTCACTGTAAATGTGTCTGCTCAAGGTTAGATGTAGGTGAAATTTGCTTGTACATAAAACACTCCGCAAATGCACGTATACCAGGTTCAATCTACTTTAAGTACTTAGGACAACTATGAACTCTTACACAGTGTGTAAAATATCTAAATATTTCTCAAAATTTCATATGTTTTGTAAAATTTAGCTTTTGGTGGTCCCTGAGAAGCCAACACTCACCAAAATCACATCTACACTCTGTAATAGGATCCAGTTAGCCTGGATAAATACTGCACTTCCATTTTTCACAATGAAGCCGGAACAAACAAAAAAAAATTAAATTACTTATGTAACAGAGCAATGTTAATTCTACAATGACATTAGTATTCACTATGCTACAGTAATATAGTTAACAATATTCATTACATTGGATAGCTGTGCATTGCTAAACAGTGCTGGGATATCAAGTGTTTCAGCTTAATTTAAATGTGGGTGCTTAGCTAAGAGGCTAAGGAGGTGATTCTTTACTCTGTGACAAGAGAGGGTAGGTCAACATCACGACTGATGTTGGGACCTGGCTCCGTAAGCAGAAGGAAATAGATGGGCTGTGGACAGAATTCTCCAGAATTTGCATTCTCTAGGTGTTGCCTGATGCTGTAGCTAATTGTGTTCTGAAGCCTTAATGGACTTAAATTGTATCTTTATTCATAGGCCAGACCCAGCTACTTTGATGAAATCTCAGATTTTGTCCAAGAGATGTTTGATGGCGTTCAGGGTGGGGGCAACACCATGTATCTGGGAGGGTAGAAAATGGGACAGGGTGTCTGTCTTTCTGTATGAGCTGGATGTGTCAGATAGTCTACTCAACACCCACAAGGGACAGGTTAAGAAGTCAGGTGAATACTTCTCCTATTAACCAGAAGTCACTGGGTAAGTGCACTGGCTATCCTATATAACTTCATGTGAGCAGTGGTATATAAAAACAGCGTTCATTTTGGAAAAGTATTGCACGTGAAAGATTGTGTAACCAAGATTTTGGAATTTTGTTGCTTTTCATTCTAGCAATAAATAATAATAAACATTCAGTCATGAGTAAGGAGACATTTGGAAGTGCCACACGTTGTGCTAATGATAAAAATCAAACATTTATGCCTTAAATAACTGATTAAATAAAGTCAAGCTGTTGGTGATAAACTGAAACTGAAATGACGAGAACTTAATGGTATAATTGAAAGCATGAGACCTAATATTCTGAAATTTAATACTTCAGAGCTGGTTCTGACTCCATTAGCACCTACTCAGAAGGGATACACATACTCACTCTTTGACATTGACTCATATTGGGTAGGATTAATTTCCATAGTCCGAGTCTATTTATATGAAGTACATTACATTCTAAAATATATACATATATTTTAGCAAGTATTTGCTCTTCTGATAGTGAGCACAATGGAGATGTGGACAATAAGTGGTGACAGGCTTTTATAATGGTGCTAATTAAAGAGAAAGTCATTACAACTATCAGCATTTTGGGGGATTATAACCTTATCGCTGCATTGAGAGACACATATCCTTTCCTGACTCGCAATTAAGCCTCTGTGGCCGTGTGACACAGCAGAGGCCGTGGGAGCCGTGGTCTGCTGCAATCTACAATCGGCTTCTCTTCCCTTTCCAGGGGATACAAATCAAACAAAGATCACAGAAAATCACTCTGCTGTTGAATTGGATGTTTTAATTAAAGATGTTTGCCTTCGATATTGCATCCTTCTTTAACAAGGAATATCTGGTTCCCACAAACGTGCCTAACATGGGATAGGAAACGGACATTGTGAATAACTCTTTTGACTGGATATAAAAATTCAGCAGCTGTGAGGTATCAGTCAATGAGGTGTCAAAATACTGTGTAATACATCAAACATTGATGTTAAAAATGATATGAGTGATGTTTCCAGAACTTCTGTAAATTTTATCCATAACAATTCATGTAAAGATTATGTTAAATACATGAAGCAGAGTAGAACACTGAAGAGATGAAAGCTGTAAAAACTGAATGTGTGCAGTGTGGTTAGTTGAGAGAACATTACTTAGATTGTCACCTGCAATGTCACTGGCTGTCATTTTGTCCCCGCATTAGTCAGTGGCACAAAGGCATGACTCACAGCTCTGTGTGTGCACCCCCATAAACATTAATCATATTTCAAACATCAGAATAACAATCAGAACAGTTTTTATTGGCCAAGTATAAGGATTCTGTCTTAATGGATGTACCCATGGTATAACATATATCATGCAATATAATACAAAACAATTTACAAATATGTATGCATGAAATTTTACACACACATTTTAAACTGCCTGCTGATAGTCAAAAGCAACATGGGATGTAACAGTGTACATTTAACCAAAAAAATACAAAAAAATACGTTTAAATTTTTCCAAACAAATTACTTTATTGGCAAGCTAAGACAATGATTACATCAGGTAGACTAACATATTAGGCACCATAAACCTTTAAACCAGTGGAAATGCAATAGTTTTTGGAATGTTTTCAGAGAAAATGCATGCCATTGTTTTAACCCTTGCATGGTTATGCATGAAACTGTAATGTCACCCCTTTGCAACTATGAAGGTCTGAAACCAGTTATACAAAAAATGTGTTAACTTATAGCTGATAACTTTTACCTATTTCTATGCTCACATGACTTACTTACACAATTTACTTAATTTTACAGTCTCCTTTTTAACTGTAGACGAGCATCTCTGAACAGTATACGAGGTAAGTACAGTTTTGAATCTGACTCGCTCTTAATATGAAGAATGATTGACTTTACAGTACGATGGAAGAAATTAGGCTTCTCAAAAGGCACTGGGTAGGATTGCTATGTGTTGTCAGTCATCACCTGAATTGACCCAATGGCCGCCCAACGGAACTGCCAACAGGAAATGGGTAGAAACAGTTGGTGACTGAGAGTGTACAGGAATCACATCGTGGAAACTGAAGCTTTATCCCCCCCATCACTTCTCCTACTGTGTGTCAGCTGTCTCATATATTATTTACTATGGGCCCAATCCAGTCCTGAGGAGGAAAACACCAGGCCAGAGCTGCTACCCACTGAGCTTATACCTTTTGCTATAAACATGTATATTTCACAGAGAAATTTCCATTTAATTTTCACTGCCAAATTTGTTGATGGTCACATTACACTTTGGTGAAGTTTCCTTTATATTTTTAATCAAGGCCTGCAAAGTCTCACACATCTGGCGTGACACTCCTGCTTTCAGACTCTCACACCCACGCAAGAAATTTCAATAAATCTGTATTACTTCATAATAAACCTAGAATTAGCTGCATCAAAAGTGTTGGAGTAGTTTGCAAACCCTACAGACTTTTAACAAGGTACTAACACTGTTACATACATGTAAATGCATGTGCAGACATGTCTCGGATTAAAAATCTCACGTCGGCTAGCAAACCAAAGTTGGCAGCCCTGTTTAATACTTACATAACAAGCCTCACTGTCAGATAATAATCAGCAGTAATTATATCCTGCTTCATTCAAGGTTTCTGATTATAGTCTGTTAACACAATGGCTAAATTAAACCAATGCATGAACTTGCCAGTAAAATACAGGGAACATATTTAATAATATGTTATGGTGCTCCCATATAGCAAACTTGTGATCATGAATATTGCATAATGTGCCTTTGAAGTGTCAGAAACACCCATCACATAATTAAGGACGTTTTCCTGGATAAGGAGTTAGGCCATGTAGCTCCTCAATGCCTAAGAAACTGGCAAACTTTTGCGAACGCAACGTTGTTTTTGTCCACAGCAAATAAGCACCACGTCTGACCACACAGCGTGTCTTGCAGCCCAAAAACTGTAAGCTGGTAGACCTTGCACCAATATCTCAGCTTTTGTTGCATGAGGACATGAGGACGGGGCTGAAACCAAAGCCTCCCACTGCAGCACTGAGTGTATACGGCATTGGTCGGCTGGAGCCTCCCAGCCTGTCGTGGAGCTTCCTAGAGAAGGACGATGGCTGGTCCTCAGGGTAAAGCCACAGCTTTGCAGCTTAATAATTGCTGATTCAAGGCCCATGGGAAAGTTCTACTGCAAGTGGAACTGAGTATGATACTTAACTTAGGTGTTAAGAGCTTCTGCTTTAGAAACCATAAGTTCCTTTTATTCAGTGTTGGCATCAAAGACAGGGCACCAGCTTTTCCCCCCAAAAATGATCATCAAATGATGCAAAAAATTAAGCTATTAGCCCAGTCCAGCTCTGTCCCCCCAGGTTAATGACTTTTACCATCATCTTACCCCCCCAACCAAGAAAACCGTGGGCCTGGCCGTCAGATCCACTCTGGGGTCGACACTGCTTTCATCTAACATGTGGCCTAAAAAATTATAGGGCTAATAATTGCTGAAGGAATGCAGAAGCTCCTTATGTTTGCAAAACGATCTAAAGTCTTGTTGTAATTCAACTTGCAAAGTGACACTGCTTGGAAATAACGTGGCCTAAGAATGTTTAATGTCCATTTTCCATTTTCCAAACCGCTTATCCTTACTGGGTCGCGGGGGGTCCGGAGCCTATCCCAGAAGCAACGGGCACGAGGCA
>JABFDZ020000131.1:2938692-2951449 GCA_019775955.2 Pollimyrus isidori
ATGTGATTGGCTGATTAGATAATTGCATTAATGAGAAATTGAACAGGTGTTCCTAATAATCCTTTAGGTGAGTGTATTTTTAATCAATTTAACCGAGTGCTGATGATTGCAGTACCTGGGCTAAATTTAATTTCCAGTATATTTTATAATATCCAGTATATTTTATAATATTCCAGTATTATGTACATGCATATTGGCATATAGAGTTGCATGCACCCTACACAAAGTACATACACCTGGCCTTATAAATCTTATAAACAGTAAGCAGGACCCTATTTGAGGCAATATCACCCATCCCAGAATTCCTAGCTGTATGTCAGTTATCAGTTTGAGTAATTGTTATCAGGGGTGCAACTGGACGTTGTAGGCCCCATGAAATTATATCACACTGCACCCATACAGTGTTTTACTGCCCCTTTTACTTGGGGGGGTTCTTGTAATCCTCTGAACTCCCCATTGTTTATGTTGCTACTGATTGATACTTTTATCCTAAACAACCTACATTTGAAAACAGTGTCTGGCAGTCCCTGGACCAATTGTAGTTGAGGGCTTTGCTGAAGGGTCAAATAGCGGAACCACTCTGCTGACTTTGAGCTGGCAACCTTCTGATCAAAGGCAGTGACTTAACCTACGAAGACACAGACCGCCCCCACTACCATCCACCTGGAAGCCCGGTTCCACATTGATATCTCTGTTTAAACCGTGCAGTTTTTGCAGTTATAAGTTCTGTTTAATAAAAATATTACCCTAGGGTACTTCTTGAGCTGTAGGTGATACACTCACTGCATACTTTCAAGGTTGGGGGTTCAGATCCACCATCTGTGGTGTGTGTGTGTGTGGAGTTTGTATGCTCTCCCAGGGTCACACAGGGTTCCTCCCACAGTCCACAGATATGCAGTCCGGCTAAGTGGAATTTCAGGAACGTATGATTGTGTGTGTTTATATGTGCCCTGTTCAGGGTGTAATCCAGACTAGTACACTGTGTTGCCTGGGATAGGCTTTAGGCTCCCCTGTGACCAGGATTAGTGTTATGAAGATGGACTGATCTACCTACAGTATGAGACTGACTGGCAATATGTCTGGTTTTTGCCTAGGTAGACTGTAATGGGTTTGGTTTTTAAAATGATGGGATTCATGCATAAATTGCACACTGTAAAATAAACACAGCTATGCCTGTTTGTCTATCAAACTAGCCTAAATGTAGCATTTGGTTACTCACCTGGGATCTGTAAAAGAAGCCGGGCAATAAGCTCGAGCTTAGTTGTACATTGCCTGTGAACCCACAGTGTTTGTGACGTGGAGCAGCCGGGGGGCATTTGCTCAGAAACCTCCTTCTCTTTGAGGGACAGCTAGTCGGCTGCCTCCCTCGGGGCTCGGCATCCTACTCAACAGCATGTGGCAGAGGATTCCAGCATTTGCGTTGATCCGTACAACTCCCACCAGTGTACATCAATCAATTCGCTATTACCCCCAGTGCTCTTAGACAACGATCAATTAGGCTCCAGTTGCTGAATAATGAATGCCCTGCTAATGAAAAAGCCTGGTCTTCCGGAGTAATGAGAGCTGTCATCTCCACTGATCCCTCTGCTCATGCTTCTCTGGATGGGTACTTTTTCCCACTTGGTACAAGGCGGATTGATCTAAGCATTTATGGTTTGCTTTGCTCCCATGATTGCTACAAATCTTACTCATTTTCAGTCGTGTATGTAGCTTAGTGTGGGCAAGAATTCTTCAGGACTGCTAAGAGGTCCAAGCGAGGAACTTGACTTTTTATGAAGATATAAGAACCGTGTGGTTTTCCTTTAGAAAGCCGTGTCGGGCATGGATGGCAAGCGACGGTGTCTTATATTTATTTAGTTTCGGATTCCGTCATTCTCACTGCTGCTCGCATTCCCTCCACAACTTCGTTTCTTGCCATGGCACCGTCTCTTCCTGTGAAAGAAATATCAAAATAAAACTGGCGAGCGGCATAACAATAAAAGCGACACTGGAATCTAGGTAGTTCACCTCCAATGGAGAGCGGGAAATAACCCAGGCTACTGCTGCAAAGGGACATTTTTAGGGAAACCGGCCATCGTTGTTTGGTGAGCGGCTATTTAAGGGCCCTCAGGACATCACAGGTCTTTGTGAGTGGATTTTGGGATCCTACCTCCATTCGGTTCTTGCTTGGGTCCCTACATGTTTGAGGACTCAACTACTTGATGAGCCATTATGATCCCTCTAGCTATCTCCAAGTCAAAGACCCACCAACCAGGTCCCACACAACCCTATCTGGAAACGCATAACTACTGAATAAAAATAACTGATTGTGTTTCTATTGCTTTCTCCTGTCAAAAAAATGTGCTTAGTTATTTATCTTGTTCAACCATGCCATAGGACACAGGTTATTGATGAACATCAGCGATATTGTGACTTCATCACAGATCAGTACTCCAGCTGATCAATGATTTTGCCAATTATCATAACGGATGATTAGCTGGCTTTAGATCTTTGATACTGTCAGGATATTTGGACAAAAAACAGGGTTGCCTTTCTCCGAACGCCACACAGTCTTCAGTAATCGCAGTGAGTCAGGTCCTCAGTTTAATGTTTCATAGAAAATGTCTAGTATTCCCCTTTCGGGAATTCCGGCTGGGACCACCTATAGCTAGGCAGCACAGCTGATAGGACCCACAATGTCATCTCTGGCCTGTTCCTCAACGGGGTCCTGTGAAAACATCCCATTGCGTTTTTAAATTTCTGACATTTTCAGTTAAACCCCAAAAGATGAAAATGCGGAAAGGCAGGAGGAGGAGGTGATGGGAACAGTGAGCACTGACATGATGTTTGTGTTACACTCACAACATGGAGAGGTGAAATCCAAATAAAAAGAGATCCAAGACACACTGCTATTCTCTGTTACCTTGTCCCATATGATTGCATTTATTTGTTTGTTTTTTGTGCAAAGTTGTGTGGTGCAAATTGACATGATCTAGACAGATTGGTCTCTAAGTAATGGATTATAAACGCCAGGGGTTGCTGGAGACAGCTGACAAATCTGTCCAATGGGGCGGAAAAGATATTTCTATCAGAGACAGATGTAAAGGTACTGTACGGTGCATATGTCTTATTCGGTCAAGGAAAATAATGTTTAAATGATCTTCATGTCTGTGTATGATATTAAGTGTTCGTGTGTGATATCATGTATGTCGAAATTGTGTCAGCTTAGCCATTTCAAAACCTCTCCTATAGTTACCCCAGGATTTACAGCAACCATCCAATATACCCATGTGGTTTTTGACTCAGCCACTAGCTAACCATGTTTGGCAAATAAATACCTCAAGAAATGATCTAAGTTTATTAATTAAGTGAGCTGGTGTAGAAATTTAACAAATACATGGAATGGCTGGGGTGCCACTGAGGAGAGGATTGGGAACTGAAGCAGTGTTCATCTAGCTATCCAACGAGATATCAGTAACATTTTTGGGAACGGAATATATCCGTTATTATGTTACTGTTAATATGCATATTTTGTGATGTCAAATTGTGTTGTTTTTCTGAGCAAATATACACTTACTACCCAGATAAATCGCTTAAAAAAAATTCTTTGACTGCCTAAGACACAGTACTGTGTATCTGCCTTCTGTCTTTTATCTGTTATTTATGCAGTTTATCCGTGATGTCCAACTTCTCTTTAAATGCTGCTCACTTTTAGGTTTTCAGGTAAATTACTGCAATAACTCATTTAAATGTATTAAGGTATTTTTAAAATCTCAAAATAAAATATTACCCAAATGAGTCAGTGTACAGTGATCGGGAGCCGGTGAGTACACACCTGGAAGCAGGGGATACCCCGTATGGGATGCTAGTATATCAGAGGCAGTATGTCGGTGTCAAAGGGGGATGCAGTGATGTCACCTTACCTAACGTGATTTTTTTGTACTTTATGAGAAAATTATAATGTGGGGAGACACCTGTGTAACACAGGGAACTATGTGAACTTTACACATCCAGCAGTGTTTGAATCCTCAAGTGTGAAAAGAGACTTACCTTCTAGCACTGTCACCAGAAAAACATAAAATTATACATCATTATGAAATACTGTATGGTTGGCAATTACTACAGTGATAATTGTGCTTTCTTGTGTATGTAAAGAATACCAAACAATAAAAACTAAAGACCTAGTTAATACTGCAGATGATAATAATAATCATGCTTGTGCATTTGTTTACTGGTTTACCCAATTGTACGAGGGATTGTTGCCAGTTTTTCTTTTCTGAAGGGCACAGCAGTGAGTCTCCTTCAGAGATTTAACAGTGCCAAGATCCTCAACATCTGTTGCAGAAGCAGACAGAAAGACAACAACAGAAAACTGTCGCAGAAATGACAAATAATCATTGAGAAATTCCGCACCTTCTGTATATATGACAAGGGCATGAAATGCATTTTGACTACATTCATTGATTAAATTTCCTTGTATGTGTATTAAAGGGAAAGATTTCATTTAAGGGGGAAAATGAGAGTGACATAGCCTTGCAAATAAAGTAACGGAGTATAATGCCAATGTAAATGTGTGCACTTCATCAGTGTGTGGTGATTTATAAATGACATCATAATCAATGCATGCTCCCGTGGTAACGCTGATGTCAGCTTTTACGGGATGATGCTGAGGCAAGTCATGTGGGGGAAATTGTGCATTTGAGTAAAAAACTAATTTAATTTATCGGACATTAACCTGGAACAGGAAAACGACAGCAGCGTTCTACAACACAGAATTACATTTAAAATAACTAATAATTATTGATGGTAAGATAAAGAAATAATTAGGATTGTCTGTTGATTTAATTTATTCATCAGTAAATTCAAACTATTTTAGGTATTTTTATTCACATTATCATTCATGATGATGACGCTATACCTTGTCAGTTAGTTGCAGAACTAACAATCAAAGATGACGTCATTTCGTACTATAGTTAGCAAATAGCCATCTTGGGTATTAAGCTATATAGCATCTGTGTTCAAAACACGGCTGGCATCATTCATGAGGTAAAACAAAATTCTATTTACAGCACTTTTTTTGGCCGACATCTGCTGTTGTATCTATCAAAAAAGGTTTTGCACAGGTTCCTAAAATTATTCTTATTTTTTTGTGTTCAACAGATTCATTGTGTGAAACTTGCTTCAGCCCAGTCTCCATTGGTGTGATATAAAACCATGTGAGAAAACAATCTGGATGAGAAGAAGAAAAGTAATTTGGTTAAAATGCATTAGGAAAAAAGTCTGTTTGCGATACGTTAGTACAGTACTCTGGCAGGGAAAATCTACTAAAGAGTATCCCCGTATGATCAAAACCTGCGTGGTTATTCCTCACTGTCTGTCAGCCAGACCAAGAGAACATATGGTGAGCAATATATCCTGCGTGCTGGCCCCATCTCTCACTGGATTTTCATTGTTTAAGATTAAATCATATATATTAGGTCTGCATCAGTTTTGCTTTAACTCCTCCCTATTCGTTTTAGGAGCACAGCAAATTATAATTATAAAATGCTCAAATGCTTTGAGTCTTTAACTGGTCATTTGGTAACTCACTGCCAGTGTGCAGAATTTTTTAAAGTTTTTTTTTTAAATAGTCTGATGTCAAACTGTCCTGTGCACCACATATTAACATTAATTAATTCTGGCTGTGATAATGATTGAACAGAGAAGCAGGCGATCAAGGCCATCAGCATTATCTGCAACGTACTATTTTTGAAGCAGTTCATTGGGGAAGGGACTTTCTTTTGAAAAATCGGCGAGGAAATATAGCTGAGAAGCCTCATATTCAAGCCTTAAAAATCTCTTATTTTTATTAAATTCACTTTTAATGCTGACTAATTTCAAGAAGCTGCGACAGGCAGCACATAACGAACTTGGTGTTTGCAAACTGACATCACCGTCACTGTTTTCCCAACAAGTAGGCACAGTTGTCCATGTTGGACGTGACTCATAAGTGTACAGTGCTTCCCGCTTATTCATTTACGCGTCCCTTTATTTACTTGGCAGCAGAAATTTGGTGAGATTCCGAGTTGTTTACATTCCGTATAAACTCGCCGAAGTCTCCCCGGCTCCACAAGATTTGATGCATCGCTATTCCGTAGTCGCAGTCCTATGCACCGGGCGCGAATTAAATTGACGTTTTCTCATGGGCTGCCGTTCGACTCAGATTAGTCGCTTCGCCAGAAGTATCGTGGAAAAAAAAATCAATTAAACGCTACCTTATGCCATGTTGTCTTATTTGATTCAGGAAGCAGCCACAAGGAGCGGAGATTAGTTCAGATGTTTAGTAATTGCGGCTATTGTCAAGTGAAGGAATGGAGCCAAATTCCGTCATAGGCAGGGATAATTTATGTAACGAATGTCAGATTTGTGAAATACTGCTTCTCGCTTATTTATTTTGTTTCATCATTTCAGTATGTTTGTCGCATATCCAGAGTCTATTATATATATTTAGTTTATCAGCAATTTTCATTCATAACGGAAGCCTCATTACATTCATATTCCTAGTAATAGTCTTGACATTCATAATGCACATATATGTGCAAATAATTTCAGGTGTGCCCTCACACTGTGAAATATCAGGTTTTAGTAGTATTTAATAGATTTCAAAAGTTTTGAGGTCTGTTTTAATAATGTTTTGTCCCATTCAAGACCATTTTAGAACAGATACTCCCCTAATTAGAACCTGACGTGGTTGCCATAGTACTTTGGTTGCCATGGTGTTTTGGTAAGTAGATATGGAATAGTCACAAGAAATGTTATTATCTATCAGAGAAAGATATGCAATGCACTTATGAGACATCCCGATGCACGTATGAGATATCCCAGTCCACATATGAGATATCCCAGTCCACGTATGAGATATTCCAGTGCTAAAAATAGTTAGGTCATAAAAAACACGAGAGGAACCTGTCATTTAGTCTTCACCCCAGTCCTTTAACATCAGCAACGGGGGGTGTAATCACAGCTAATTGGCTTTTTCATAACTGCAGGAAGTTACACTTTCGGAAGTTCCTGAGAATTCTTTTTAATTTGTAGAACAAAAGAAGAATAAAAGCTGCTCACTGAAGAGATTAAAGCTGCATTTGAAAAGGCACCTTTTATTTTGTAGACAGCCTTTGCCGAATACCAAATTACTTCTCTGATGAGTAATCTCACCTGATGAAAAATTACAAATGAGGTGGTTTTAAATTTGTAGAGATGCTACTCATCAGCTTTGAATAAACCGTGTCTGCAGACGTTAGGTCATCGATCTTACTGAAATCAAAATGGAAGGGAGGACGTTAGGACTGCATGTTAGTAAGTGGAGAAATGCTTTCCGGCAAGCTACAAAACCTTGGTTAGCCTCTGCAGCCTTCTATTGGAACTTGTTCTTCTTCACTGCCCAAATTGAAGTCAGCAGCCATCGCAGATAATCTTTTGCATTACTGGCAAAGTTAATTAATTCCGCGCAATGCCGCAAGTACTGAGCTTCTTTCTGGGGGGCGACTGCTGAAGGCTGAGGGTAAATTGCGAGGGCAAATTTTCGGGGCGGTGGGAAATGGTTTAAGGCACAATTCGCAGCTTTTATATGAATGAAAAGTGAAAGTGAGGCTGCTGCTGGTGGGATCTCAGCTTACCTGCCTTCATCCATAGCGTTATAATCCATGAATGTTGAACTGGAAGATATGCAGGCCTGCTTCTCTATCCTGTTTGGGTTGTTTCACCCACACTTTCAACTCATTTAGCCTTTGCATGCCAGCCATTTTTAAACCGAACTGGGTGAAAGACACGCTGTAGCACACACCAGTGTGATGTGTGCTTACACATATATATGAACTGCAGTCCAGTTGCTGCAGTTCTTGTTTGACTTATTATAGGCGACTTACTCTTACCTGACCAATTAAGAGAGCATGTATACACACCTTCCTCAGTTCATTTGTTTTATACCCTGAAGAAACCCATAGACATTTTCATCAGTCCAGTTAGGACAGTCATTACAATAAAGGCAGTTTACTTTGAAGAGTGCCTTTTAAAGAGTTTTTCTCTTATGTTTCACGAAATCCATTCCCTTGACATCAACGAGCGCCTGATTCAACCAACATTTATAGTTGTCAATATAGCGCACGCCTACAACTACTCTTCTAAAACAATGTGAACCACAAGTCAAGCTTCTGTTGTGGACACATCTAAACCTGGCAAGTCTGGAGAAAACACCATTAAAATGAAGGACAGTAATTCTGCTTTTTAAAACCCAAACCGGCGGCTGATCCAGTGAGCTGATGGCTTCATCTGATAGATAAGAAATGACAGTGGAGTTTATCGGAGCAATATGCATTTGCAAAAGGTGTTTCCCCTAAGCGTGAAGAATATGTATTTATTTAAATTTCAGTTGGTGCTGGCCATTTTTGTTACTGTCATTTGCGTTTCATCTCTGCGTCGCAGGTAGGAAGGCTAAGGGGAAAGGCTACGGATGACTTGGATATATGCTTTGCATTCAAGGGTGTGTTTTTATATGGAGAGTCGGCAGTCGGGAAGCTGTAAATACAGGTGCTGGTTTTCTTTTTCATTTCCCTTTCGCCAGGACATATGCTTAAAAAATGTCTAACTGGTAAGCTTACAGTTCCCTCAGACTATGTGGTAATTTCAGTTATCACCCATCTCATCTTCCTGCAGCTTCTCCTGGGGCCTGTATCTCCAAGTGAGATTGGTTAGCCTGATAGTTTGTCAGCTTTAAAGTGTCCAAATTGAAATGGATGTTATCATCTTTCTTTTTGTATGATTAGCCCAACTACCTTAAATACGACAAATAAGTAAGTAATAAATAAGTTACCTTGCTAACAGAAAAAATCAGCATACTTGCCTTCATACTTTGGGTTATATTTTGCTAATCCACAAATCCAGCTTCGTGATGCAGGCCCCTGGTGAGGGTCACAGTACACACACGCACACACATACACACACAGTCAATGGACACTTTATTAGGTGCACATTGCTAGTATTGGGTTGGTCCCCCTTTTGTATACACAACTGCGTTAATTCAACAAGATGCAAATATTCATCAGGGTGCTTGAAACATATCTTAGAGACCTCCATGTTAACACGACAGCATCACACAGTTGCTGCAGATTTGTCAGCTGCACCTTCGTGACGTGAATCTCTGTCTGCACCACATCCCATAGGTGCTCGATTGCATTGAGGTATGGTGACTACGGAGGCATTTGAGCAATGCGAACGTACTGTCACGTTGATGAAACCAGTCTGAGATGATATGAGCTTTGGGATGTGGTGTGTTATCCTGCTGGAAATAGCCATTAGAAACCGGGTACACTGTGGTCTTAAAGGGATGGGCATGGTCAGCAGTACTCAGGTAGGCTGGGGCATTTAAACAATACTCAATTGGTACTAAGGGGCCCAAAGTGTCCCATGAAATATTCCCCACCTCATTACACCAGCCTATATGTAGAGATACACATACACAGCTCAATTTATCTGGCCTGTGTTATGCTCCTTAAAGGGGGCGTGTTATGTTTCTTGTTGCCATGCTCAATGCTTGTGTTGATGACCTTTGCTTTTGTCCACCACATAAATGTACCAGCACACTTTAAATGTCTCGACGTCATCAAAAACACACATACACACACGCTTGTATTTAGATCTTTGTGAGGACAGTCTATTCATCTCTATGGGAAAAACCCTAATGCCAGCAATGACAACCTTACCCCTACCCAGCCCTCACCTTAACTATATATAACTAAACAAAATACAAGAGATTGATATTCACCATTTTTTGATTGCAGTCACAGTTTTTTATTAAACTGAGACCGAAAAAATCCACAGTCATAATAACAGGTTTTTTTTTTTTTCCAGACTGTGGAGGTACTGTGCTATATACATGACCCACACGAACACAACCACACACACACAAGCAAACGCACATCCAAACCTAAGACTTTCATCAGCCTTTCACATCCGTGCACATGAAACATCAGAGGCAGCGTTCCCGGGTTGTGGCAGGGATGCGAATCGTGTTGACGTGGATATAGTCAGGTGGAATTTTAATACCAAAATCCCCGGGAGCAATGCAAATGTACGACACAGCTGTGGCATTTATGTCTAATTGACCTGGTGACAGTGAAGGAAAGATTATTGCAAGGCTAATCTATTTATGGCCCTTTTTTTCTTTCAGATTAGAGGGTTGAGCGTGGCGCACAGGCATGTTCCTTCACCCGTGGGGTGGGGGGCGTGGCTAAAAGTGGCCAGTGATGATGGTTTTGGTTTTTAATGATATGTGTCCCAATATGACAGCATAGTTGTGGCTTCTGATCTGGTCTGAGCCTGGAGTTTGCTCGCTCTTGCCACATTTCCTGGAATCTGTGTGGGGGGATCTCAGGGTTCAGGGCGAGTTCCTGCGCTGTGTCCGCTGTTGTTAACCAAAACGCACGCATCAGCTTTCATCAAAAGGCAAGTTCATATTTTATTTTTCCACGTGAGCTTTTGGGCCGTGGAAAATCAAAGTTGTTAGTCTGTGGTTGAGCGGTATTAAAGTAATATGTCACATCAAGACATTTTCAAATACCAAATACTTACAAGAAAATTAATCGGGATCCCTCCCACACCCCCAGGTGAATTTTATCACCTAGATTTTAAAATGCTAGAACAGTGTTGCTTGTGAAAATGCCATATACCGCAGCATAATGTCAGGACAGTATATATTATCTGGACATTAAAAATTAGATATGCAGATACTACCACACCTCCTACAACAATTCTTCTTCTGCTCTTCCTTGGTTGACCTCTACCCTGTGAAAGGTACTGCTGCCACCTACGGCAAACATCTAGTCGATTTCCTTGCACGTGCACACGACTACGTGCATGATCTCTGCTGGAAAAAAGAAAAAAAGAAATCTTTTGAACTGCTCTTCGGTATGAAGTAATGGAACTGATTTACCTTAAAAGTTTGTTTAACGCAAATGTTCATTATTCTTTCTTTTTATTTGGCCAATAAAGCATCATTTATGTGTATTTATCTGAAGTGCTGCATGAATTACATTGGCCAGGCAACCTTATGTACATAACACATTTGATACAAAGGGTAAACTCAAAGTAGAAAACTCACTCACTAAGCAGTGGGAAATAGCATCGTGTCGTATAATGTTGACAGTGCAGATCATTGACATTAGGTCTGACAATATGAGTAATTTATTGCTGCAAAGCCTAGTTCACACATGCAAAATGAAATTACATTTGTGAGATGTTTGAATCTGAACCAAATATTACTCTATTATTATGTTTGTGTTTATTTCACAGATAAAGCTAGTAACCCTTGCCCCCTAACAGAAAGAGAAAGCAGAACGATGTGCTGTGCTTTTCAACGGCTCTTGTAAAGGGTTGGATTCATAAGATCCAGGACTTCCTTCATTCAGCCATGATTCCTATTGCTACTGTCCGCAGCTGTCCAGCGTAAACCCATTTGCTGATGAAATGTACGTCACCGCACTCTGTGTGTGACCAAAAGTGCACGCAGAAAGGTGAAGCATGAATTGGCGTTAACACTAAGTGGAGGGCCTTCAGTTGTGGCATAGCCTACTTCTAAGCAAAGGGAAAAGGAATTAAGTTCTTCAGTGTGGAAACCACCTCATGGTGAGCTGCCTCCCACAGGCCAGCACAGCCCCCCCAATTTGCAGATCAGTCGACACCGCTGGAGGGCCATCTTCACCTTCTGTGTGTCTGATCCAAGCTTACCATGGTGGTTATTACGGCCTAGTGAAGCTTTCATACCCAGAATGCCATGGTGTGGAATGTGGACATCACTGTTTACTAAAGATGGTTCTGGGAAGTGTGAGGTAAGCCTGAGTAGTATGAGTAACTTTTAGGGTGTGTACATGGATGAGGATATGGAAATGTGTAATTTGTCCATGGGTGGTCGTGTATGACACACTGAAAAGAGGAGAGAAGGAGAGGAACGGTCATTCATGAAAGCAGCGGTCAGGTGTTGGGGAGATGTAGGCCCCACCTGCTTGTGCAATTAGAGGGCTGTCAGCATCCGGGTTGATGAAAAACAGGTTGTTTGCATTCAAAGAGTTTCAGGAGCTCCACAATTAGAGATGGAGAGGCTGTTTCCTTTACAGGGAATATGACAACATGAAAGGCTTTGGCGAAACAAAAAAACAGGCTTGAGTGGAACACGATTATCCCCAGTGATGCTGCGGGTATATTTAAATTTGATACAGCTGATGCAGGGATGGAGTTCATGAACGTTTTATACAAACACAGAGTGGCTCCTGTGGCTGTTTTCCCGAACTTTCTCAGTACTGCTGTAAATGCTCAGCTGCTTGTTGTATAGATCGGGCGATCTCCTGCTTTGGTGAAATGGATATTTGACAGTGTATAATAACACAGGATGTGCTTACGATGAAGATTTTAAAAGGAAATTTGGTCAAAAATTAGACTTAGAATAAAATAAAGATCTTTGCAGGGTGATGCTCCTTGCCCCTTGTAGGGACCCAGGAGGAAGCTGATGATTAGACTGTCAGAGGGTCTGCTGGGACAGATTTGAGAAACAGTGTCTTAGTAAACCACTGAAAAATGTGACTGATTTTTAAAATCTGCTCTTATATTTTAATGTAAGTGACCTACCCGCCGGGGGGGGGGGGGGGCGCGGGGGGGGGGGGGGGGGGGGGGGCGGGGGGGGGGGGGGGGGCGGGGGGGAGGGGGGGCGGGGCGGGGTGGGGGCGGGGTGGGGGGTGGGGGAGGGGATGGG
>JABFDZ020000131.1:2975494-2992929 GCA_019775955.2 Pollimyrus isidori
CCCCCCCCCCCCCCCCCCCCCCCCCCCCCCCCCCCCCCCCCCCCCCCCCCCCCCCCCCCCCCCCCCCCGAGGCAGTGCATCACTGCGTCAGCGATGGCGACGGAGAAAATCCATTATTTCAGCCATGTGTCCCGTACGACGTGCACCGAGTGTTAATGTCTGGGCTTCCGTGCCTCGCCCCCCACTAGCGGGGCAGGGCAGAAGGGGGTTCACAGGGCAAACAGTGACACAAGCACCACATTCTGAAGGATAGATGTTTACAAAAAAAAACTTAATGAAAGACAAAGACACGTTTTTTCAATGATGAGGAGGACGGATAAAAAGTGTCCAACAGCAGCTAACAGCTGGGTCACCCATTCCCAAGGAGAATGAGGCTTTGTACTTGCAGCCGGTGAGGATGGATGGCCAAAGCAAAACTGTTTTTTCCCCCTTTGCCAACACTAATCACTTTAGGCTTATCAAGCCCTGGAAAGCGAACTGTCGGAAAGAGAAAGAGTGGCCACGGATTCTCTCCCTCTCCCTTGTTTTCCATCCGCCATAAGGTGAACGTTTGATAGAAGCACTGCTGCTGGTGGGAGTGGGGGGGGGGCTTCGCAGCTGTGCTATGGAGATAAGAGCAACTAACCTTGGCTGCATCTTCGCCATTCAGTCCCTTAGCCTCCGGATAAAGGAGGTGGGACAAGACGGGATACACCTAGCCTAGAAGAATACAGGCTGGATCGAAGCGATTAGGATGGAGCTGCTTAAAACAAGAGTAGTTAAGGCTTCCCAGTGCAATTAGAGGCCGTTAAATTCAGTTCAAGCTGAAGTTAATGATGCTGCTGCATTATGCAGCGATTTATATAAACACCTGCATATGCAGCCCCACCCCCAGAGACACAATTACGTCACTCATAGGCAGACGCCAGTGATTTTGCAGCGGAAGCTCCTTGTGTCAAGTTTGAATCTTTTACGGCCGCAGAGCAATAGATGTGCGCGTGTGAATATGCGCGCCTGTATGTGGGTTTTGTCATCTTGCGTGTATTATATACCTCGCCAAATTGAAATATCAGGAATGAAGCCATTGTCTTGTTCTAGGTGCAGGATGAACACTTGCCCGTCGAGAGCTGACTACATTATGACATCTGCCGATTTTGCTTTTAATAGCTCCTCTCCCCGGTGCCCGTAATGGTTTATTTTTCTTGCCACAGGCGATTCCAGGCCGGGAAGTTGCACTGAAGTGCACAGAGATCAGTCCGAGGCTTGCGGATTAAAATCCCGGCCAGCACAATACACTTCTGTCCTCGAGTAGAACACTTAGACACTATGGAAAATTAGACCTTCTGCATCTTTAACAAAAACACATACGGGCCAATGTGTACAGCAATAACTGAAACGTACGTTTATGAAATTAAACGTTGTTTGGGTCACATGGCATGCAGAAGATTCTTCCCCATTAATCAACCCTTTAGCATCACGACTTTCCCCAGAGCGGTTTTGGTATATTTCAGGGTCGGCATAAGAGATTATATGGGAATTTGGAGAGTCCTGCGAAAGTCGGGAACGACACGCAAAGGCCTGCAGACGACACAAAAAGGTTTAGTGACTCCTAAATGCATAAAATATATGGACAGTGCTAATTGGAGGGCTCCAAGTGCATTTACGGCAACCGGTCACGTATTAGCAAACAGTGATATTTCTATTTCACATTTCTTGTATCTTTTTGTGCCGTTTTAGTGTGCCAAACTGTACTGAAATCTGAAGCAATTGTTTTTATTGCTGAGGGAGACCAAAAAAATGTACACAGTTTTTCCAGATCACAGGAGGTCTGCACCCCTAACCCCCACAATGTGGAAGGGTGGACTGTAGTTAAGGGGTTACTGGGATTAAGGGGTTACTCAAGGGAGTTATTTTAAATTACTCTGCATTTTGCTGTCTTGTTGAGGTTTGTACAGGTATTCTTCGCTATTAGAATATCTGTTATAATGAATTAGCTATCTGAATGTGGAAAAAAATGCTATAAAGAATTTGTGTCTGAAAACGTCTGAAGAAAACCATACTTTTCAGTAGATAAATAGCTTTTCTTTTGTTGGCTTGGCGGAGTGTTATTATCTTCAGTGTGTTATATCTTCATTTGCATTGTTGTGTTTGTTGGAGGGTAGATGAAATATTGTATCTGATTCTTACAGTGTCATTGCATACTGTACATAAACACCACCACAAACAAATACCCACAAATGAGTTCATTATGAGTTGAATGATGTCAAAGTTATTTTTTAAAAAAAAATCCTATATATAGTTTAGAAATCCTTGGTAGATTGTTATATATGTGTTTTAGTGATGTTTTGGAAAATTGGCATATGCCAGTATTGCATTATTTACATCTTTGCAATGTTAATCTTGTTTTAAAGAAAAGGATATTGGCTTTGCTATACAAAAATAACCCTTTTCAGCACCTTACCATAAACAGATTTAATTCTGATAAAGAGCTATGGCTGAATTTGCCTGTTTGAGTAGCCAGCTATCTATTTGAATAAAGCAGGTGAAATACACTGGTCAAGGCTATCACATGGCTCAGCAATCGGCAGGGGGAGAACCTTCATTCTTAACATCCTTGCTGCAGGCTGTTCATAAGATGGCTATATGTACACTGAAACAGGTTTGTTGCCAGCATTTTTCATCCAGTACGTTTTAAAAGCTATGAAAGTGATAAACAAAAAGCATATAATATATAAAAACTGCTTATGTTGTCGAAACTTGGAGGTAACAGTGACAGACAAGAGCTGCATGCAGATTGTATGTGTGCTGTTTGCTCTGTGTTGCTGGAGCATGTAGGATTGTGGGTAAAGTCTTTACACAGATAGGAAGGGAACCATTCATAAAGGTAACTGCATGCTTATGCACAGAAGTACAGACATTTGCCCAACTGGTTTAATTTATTCTGTAAATTAAATTTATCTGTTTCATAGCCACCCGTGCTACAAAACGATCGCATAGCATAAAATTAGCATGAAATTGTGGTGTTACGGTAGTCATACAGCATAAGGATGTCTACTGTGCAAATAATTACTATACATGTTTGCATTTAAATCTCTATAAGCCAGATTTTGTCATTGGGGGAAAATGGGGAATGAGGCATATTTTTTGCTGAAAGAATATGCTCGGTGGTTCACTGATGAGAAGCTCTTCCTGACAGCCAGACTGCTGTATCGACTAGCATTGTGTCACCCAAAGGCTCTGTGGTTCTGTGGGCAACGTTCATTTGTAGGGTGTTCACTGTACTGTGTAGTGTAATGTGTGGGAGTATTCGCTGTGGTCTGTCTATCCATTCATCAATCTTTCAACTGCTTATGCCAGTTAGGGTCATGGGGGGCCTGAGGCAATCCCAGCCAGCATAGGGCACAAGGATGCGTATGCCATGGGTGGGATGTCAGTATTCTCCATAGCAACCTAGTCCTTGGGGACCCCCAGACAGTCCATGTCTTTGCTCTCTCCTGCCTCTCTGCCAGACAGTTCACATTTTTGCTCCCTATCGGGAGCTCGGGAGCTGCCTGGGGGTCCCTGAGGACCGGGTTGGGAAACACTGATTTAGATCTAAAGGTTTATCAGTTCAGATCCCACAAGGCTATCTATTCTGTGTGCTTTCAAGCGGCACTGTGGCTCAGTGGGTAGACTTGTTGTCTTACATATCCAGGATTGGTGAATCCTGACTCTGTGCATATGTGTGAGTGTGTGTGCGTGTGTGTGTGTGTGTGTGTGTGTGTGTGTGTGTGTGTGTGTGTGTGTGTGTGTGTGTGTGTAGAGTTTGCATGCTTCCCCTTTTGTGGATTTCCATTCGCAGTCTAAAGACATGATGTTAAGTGAATGGTGTTTAGTAAGTTGCCCATAGAGAATTATGGTGTGGACCCTGCTATTAGTGTCAGTGACTGTCTGGGTATAGTAGAGAAGACAGCTTTTGACTTTTTGGGCAACATAGTTTTTACTGTGATGGGTTTCCAGCTGAGCAATAGCAGTGATTTTGGAAGGTGTGATAAAAGATTTTTACTGCGGGGAGTCTGATGTTCATTCTGTAGAGCAGCAAGGACCCTTCAGCACTGTGATCATTCCTGGGCTTGTGGCTCCTTACCATGATTTACCAGGACGTAAGGAGACACCCCTCCATCTCATCATGCCAGGGTGTGGCCTTGGAACATATAGAGGTCGTGCCAGGCATTAAAGTAAAGCCTCTGACCAGTTTTTCTGGCTTGACGTCTGGCTGTCTAAGAAAGAAATAAAATGGCAAGCTAGTACGTTTTTATGGTTCCTTGGTTAAAATCATGAATGCGATCACAAGCACGGTGGTTCACTATGTTGATACTTAAGAAGTGTCTCAGAGGTGTTCGGGTTGTAGGAGCCCATTTCTACCAGGAACCCTGTCAGGTGACTTTGATAGGTGCCAGACCCCCCCACACACACAATTAACTAATGTGACGGGGGATGGGGGCTCTGCCCCCCTGGGGTGGGTGGCGCGCTAGGGGGGGATTGGGTGGTGGGGCCTCTGGGTTCCACCTGTGCCGCTGCGCCGTGGTGGCTGGGTTTGGGGGCGTGGGCTCCGTCGCTGCCCCGGCTCCCGGGCGGGTGGGTGCCCGCATGCGGGGGGGGCCTGGTCTGCTCATTGTCTGGGAGGGGTTCCCTGCTGCCGGGCTGCCTGTGGTGCCCTTGAACACCCCGGTTGGCCGCCCCTGCCGGCTGTGTGGGGTCAAGGATGGGGACTAATAGGGGCCAGTCAGGGATCTGGCCCCGGTGCCAGGGGGGGCCCACTCCTGGCACGCCCTTATTGCCCCGGTGGGCCTGACACCACATTTCACACAACACTAGGGCTTGGAGGGGTGGTGGGGAGGTGCGCAGAGACACTGCCCCTCAATTTTTACTTGCTTATTAGACACCACATGACACTAGGGCTGAGGAGGCGGGCTGAGGCAGGTGGTGCTCTGCCGTGTGCCAGCGGTGGGGTGCCCGTGCCTTGACTGCTAGCCCACTTTTTGCACTTTAGTCATATACACAGTCCATATTACATTAGGGAGGGGGACGGGGGACTCTGCCATCTGCCAGTGGTGGGGCCCTCATACCCAAGCTGCACCAATAAATTTTAATGCATTGTAGACATAAACACACAAGTCTGTCACACATATACATGCACACTTCACATCAACATGGTACGGGGAGGCGATGGGGGCCGAGGGCCCCCCCCCAACTCTCTGTCTCTGGCCTGGTGCGGGTGGGATGGCCCGCCAGGTGGAAGATCCATCTTCGGGGGATGCAGGCGGCCCTGGCCGGTGTGGGCGGCCTCCTCCTCTCTTGGGCCGCGGGCCGGGTGGTGCTTGGCTGTCCTGCGCCATGGTGGGGCCCTGGCAGGCGGTCTGGGCCCTGCTGGGCAGATTGGGGGGTTCAGTTTGAGCCGGGCGGGGAGTCTGCCGGTCCCTGGTCGCCATGGGTCCGCTCCTGGGCGGCGGGTTCTCTATCTATATTGCCCCCCCTTATATCATCCTGCAGTGTCGGGTGTGCCGGGTTGCTGTGGTGGCCAGTGGTCCGTCCTGCCGGGGGATGGGCTGGGGGGGGCTGTCCACCGGGGGAAGGGGTGGTCCCAGTACGGGGTTGCGCGCCTCCTTGGTCCCCCTCGGGCCCCCTCTCGCCTCACGGGTAGGGCGGGTGGTTGTCTCGCGGGGGGGCGCCGGGGTGGCCTCGGTTGCCTGGTTTCTCCTGCCATCACCTAGGCCTGGGGGGGGGGTGCTATTTGCTTCCCCTAATAGCATAAAATGTCAGCACATCCACTGACAATAGCCAGTTAATCAGTTCACACCTACACTTGCACACACAAGAATGTTTGAGCAATCAATATCATTATTATTATTATTATTATTATTATTACTGTTTAGCGTATGTTAAAGATATAGGAATTGAAATATACATGTATATATGTAGGAACCCGTGTGTGTATGCTACATACAGTATATATAATACCCATTTGTAACATTATTAATTATTATTATTATTATTATTATTATTATTACTGATATTGCTGTTGTTATAATTTTTGTTGTTTGATGTCCTTAAAGTAATGATTGTTATGTTTCATATGGCTGTTTGTATTCTGTATTCCCCTACACTTAATTTTCTCCATCCCACCTACATTATTAGTGTTGTTATTTCTGTATACCTTTGTTCCTTTTTTTTTCTTTCTCAGTCCGCATCGTGATTAATTTCTGTAATTGTTTTTTCAGTCGTTGTTTCTGTATCCCCCCCATTTTTATATATATTTTTTCTTTTTCACGGTACTAGGACAGGTGAGTTTGAAACGGCCACACTCTTCGCTTTTGAATGTAACGTAAAATAAAGTCGTCGTCCGAGGAGGAGGGGTGGTGCAGGGCAATTAAAAAAAAAAAAAACTAAAGTGACACTTTGTATTATACCGGGTGTCACACTCTCACGCAAACAATGACACATTTCCTACATTTCCTTTCCCGTTTCTTTCTATGATGGACGCTCTTTGTTTGCGACTAGCAGTGAGTAGTGTAGTGTGTCATTTTTGCAGATGTTACTGAAATATTTATTCAGTTGGGATTGGACGATTGAGCCATGTGGGGAGGGCTGATAAATCACTGAGATCTGAGCTTGTTCTAGACGGACCGACATGCTGCCGCCGTTGGCTTATTGCACTGCCGCCTTGCGTCAGCTTCAGCCAGCATGCAGGCCCATTTCTTTGGGTCAGGCTTGCTAACCAGTAGCCATCTCTCTTTACGACATCTCGATACCACTGCACGTTTATTTTTGGAAGTACCCCACGGGCTTTTTTTTTTATCGAGTTCGATTGTGCGTTTCTGTTTTCTTTGTTTTTTTTGTTTTTTTTTTGCCACTTTTTTTGTCAAACGTTTCGAACAGAAAGAATAATAGTTAATTCTGCTGAGCTGAGGGCACTGTCAAAGGTATAGATTTTCTCTTTTAAAAATTACCCTCTTTGGTTGTTCCCAACAAAGTTGCAGACGTTTGTCTGTTATCGCTCTGAGAGAGGAGTAAATCATAAAAGCTCATGTAATGTAGAAGTAATCAGTGTTCTTGCGTATGGCTGAGCTGTCATCTGTCTTTTCGCTGTATTACCAGCAGCAAAATGGTTTTTTTAAGAAGCAAAATAATTGACATTTTGATGCAATGGACTTTCTTGAAATCAAAAAGAGTCATCCTTTATAAACCTTACCTTTTATTCACCTTTTCCGGTGAGTTCTGTCTGTTTTGTGGTTCTACTCCTCTCTGAGAATCTTAGTCTTATCGTCCGATGTCCTTGTCAATCACATTGGGGTCGACGTGAACCAAAAAGCCTTCAGGAGCCTATTTAGTGGCGCTAAAGTATGACCCAAAGGCACTTTTCTATTTGTCAAAAAATTCTGGTTTGTATATTAACTAACTGATGAGTTTTCACACTTGGCACCCAGAATACCCTAGTTAAGCAACTGACTTGACCCTGATTTATTTTTTGTAACCAAGATCTGACACATCCACCCATAATGCAGCTGTTTACTCAGTCCATGGTCATAGAGAGTCTAGAATGTATCCCAGTAAGCTGTGGGAAGAAGGTAGCGGCACATCCTGGATGGGACTCCAGTGGATCACATGGAAGAACTGAAACAGCTGTAGATTAATGTCCTTTATAACCAGATATGTGGATTTCATATGTCTCTGGGATGTCACAACAAATGAAGCTCTTTCTGAAGCACTTAACCTTCCTGCCATTCAGTCATTCTTGTCTTCTGAGATGTGTGACGTGTATATTTCAGTTGCTTGGCTGTTGGCTTGTCACTCACTAAAAGAACCACTTCCTTGGAGCCCCTGAGTGAGACATTATTTATGTGATGGATTATATATATTTGCACAGCATGAGCCTTGATGCTGATCTTTCAAACACCCATGTAGTTTAACCCCCTGCCCACACCCACTCCTGGCCATCCCTATCCCATCCCCAGGCCCATAATACTGACTGCCATTTAAAAACTGCAGTTATGGTATCCACAACTGGCCTGTGCTCTCTTCCTGCCAGCCTGCAATTTTTAAACACAAGCTGGTGTTACAGTACATAATCGAGGGGGAAAATACAGTGCTGGACCCCTCTTTTTCTGGCAGAGTGCACTAAGATATCTCCAGCTATACTTCTGTATGGTTTCCAGAACCTTCACCCCGCAGCCGTTGCCAGCCACCTCGTCCACGGTCACTGGCACTGTGACATTGCAGTTTAGTCTTTATTCCGTGGGGTTTGCTCCCATCTCACCATCATGAAAATGTCACAAACTCCCCTGCAGAGCTTCTGGATGGAGTGGGGGCAGCCTGTCGGATGAGACTGGTGATGCCACTGTGCAGTGGGACACTCTTTAAGGGGCGGAGTTCTGCCTCGGGACAGCAAACTGCAGAGAGCGGACATCTCACCTTCGGCCAGGATGCACCCTTTCACCCAGATAGGGGCCGGCACTCCGCCAGCTCTCTCCTCTCACTGACATCCAGCTGACCTGCTTCCTGAACGAAAAACAAAATGGGGTCATGGCCCCACTGAGAAAGGTTTACTAAGTAAAAATCGGTAAAACTCAAAGACACCAAAAAGCTCGAAAAGGTCTCTCTCAATGCAGTTGACCCCATAAAAATGCCAACAGGAGTCTTTGCGTATTCTGAGCCAGTTGGATGGCTGGGGCCAGTGACCAACTGGAAGTCCCAGTGATGGGGCAGATCTAGCTCTGTGCTGTGACCGTGGCGCACAACCCTTTCCTCAGCTAAATGCGATGTGTGTGGTGTGCCACCATCTTCCACTCTAGACAGACTGTCAATGAAAAAGCCCATCAATGCGTGACAGGAACCACGAGTCCCTGTGCAGGGGACCTGCACGTGGACCGCGGGGGCACGGGACAGATCGAGCGGCTGTAATGGAGCCGTCAGTGCAGCAACCACTCCTCACCACCCTCGACTGGAAGAGGGGACTGATACTTAGCGGGTGCTCTTCTGGCTCCCAGGGTTGTGGGTTCGATTCCGGCCCTCAGCTCTGTTTGAGCCCTGATTGCGCCTGTTCTTTGTGTGTTTGCGTGTATTTCCCTTGGGAGGTCTGGGATTTCCTCCCACAAAATTGGCCTTAATGTGTGGTCTGTGATTGGCTGGCAACCCATCCAGGGTGTCTCCTGTCAGTGCTTCCAGGAAGAGGTTCCAGGCTCATCGCTGCATTGTTCTGGATAAGGGGTGAAGATGATGGATGGATAAAGGAGACAGGGGTACAAAGGTAGGTTTTAATAGAACCTTAGGTTTGTCAGGTATTGCTGGAGTAAGATAACAGACACGTCGTGGAAATGCTCTGTAGGGCTGATGGCGAACAAGAATGGCGCTTCAAAAAAGCGAAGCGGCGAAGCATCCATGCTTAATTCCTGCTTCGTGCAGGTAATGGACATTGCGAGTTTGCTCAAGCTGGTTTTCTGAGTAACAGACGCTGATGTTGCCTCGCTGCTCATTGCTCCTCTCTGAAGCCTCTTGTGATTTTCCACCGAACACAAAAACAGTGGGAGGATTTGTTCAGGAACGCATTTAAATTCTGCGTATGGCTGCAAGTGGAAGGTGGGGGGGGAACAACCTTTTTGTTGATGTGTCGACACCTGACCTCAGCTTCTACTGAACAGACAGGAGAAAAGCATGCCTTGTTTTTTGATTTAAAAGGAACATCTTGTTACCTAAATGTCAAGGCTTACTGGCTTGATTCAGGCTAGCAGATTAATGTACCGACTTTAATATTTCTGTGTTTGAATGCCTTGCTCCAGATTGAAGTCGTTAGCTTTTCAGGTTCCCTTCTGTTGTCTGCATAGGCAATTAAATATTAATTAACTAATTATCTTTGGGTTCGTCCCATCCAGAGTGCATACGGCATCATTCATTTAGCGATCCATGTTGGCAATAGCCAGCCGTGTCGCCTGTCGGCCTCATGTGGCAGCCGCACACATGGCCGAGAAGGTTTTTCCAGTGAATCGTCACACTGCGGAAAATTGAACATCCATCTATTCGTCCTTCGTAATCGCTTATCCAGTGCTTGGTCGTGGGGCCCTCAGCCTGTCCCAGGAAGCACAGTGCGTGAAGAGCAGTCTGGAGAAATATATAGTCGTTTGACGTATTGCATTTTGTTCCATTTTACCAGGGAGGTTTTTTTGTGTAAAGACGTACATTTCAACTCTATATTCTCACAGTCTGACCCATTCATGCACACACACACACACACACACACACACACATACACACACACACACACACACACATATACACACATGCACACACACACACACACACACATAAGCGCACATACACACGCCCACACACTCCTCCTCATTCACCCACGGATGCCCGGCTTGCGTTGGCTAGCCAGGCATAGCTTAGTGCTTTTTCATCTGCCTCGCTCCTCTCAGAGCTGCGCGGTGTTTTTAAATGTACCCCTCAGAGGTGGTATCAGCGGTGTCAGCTCAAACCTGCGTGGAAACCGGCGACTTAAAAACCAGTGGCACCCCGCCCTCCCCCTGAGTGTTTACCAGCCTCGATGGGGACCTGCGAGGGACTCGGTGACTCGCACGCACCTCCGACTCACCGGCAGGTGGGTTTCTGAAATCCGGGCCGAAGGCGACTCAGGCAGGGCAGCGGCCAGCAGCTTCGTTTGGCCCCCGCACTGCAAAGCTGGCAGATCCTTCCCGCTTCAGAGCACATGGGGATATCAGGGCAGACTGCTGGCTAAAGAAATTACCTTGAGGATGCAGGCCATTCTCATTGGGGGCGGGGGACTGGCCCACATTCTGCTGACATTTACGATAGGAGGGAAATGCCAAACGACGGTTTACGTGTTTACAAAACCTCTCCGATGCAAATGTGGAAGGTGACGGGGTAGAGGGAGCACCCTGGGAGTTGCATCTCTTTAAAAGCAGCTAAAATAATAATAAAAAGGAAAAAATGCCAATAAAGTTATTTAAGCAGTAATTATGTTGCTGTCAAGATTTGTCTTTGTAAAACACCAAGGACCCCTGATGGGGTTGACCTGTAACCTTCGTGCATCGATTTCTCACGTCTGATCAAGGTGAAAGAGGCTCGTCGGCTCTCCAACAAGCAGAATATCCAACAGCCATTTTTAAGACGCTTGGTGCCGTGCTTCTGACATGCTAGCTTCTCATCGTTCTTTTATAATCGGTATTGTTTCCAATACTGTCCAATCAGATTCCTCCCTCATTGACGTCCGAGGTGTTGCCTGCTCGGTTTTCCGCAAGTCCTGCATTTGTGTGGTTCAGTGGGTATGCGGGGCGCAGCGCAGCATGTGACACTGGTGCAGGGCCAGCTGGCATTTAGTAATTAGGTTACCTGTAGGCACAGGTGCCAGTGACCAGTTGCTGGGGCCAGTGACCATCCATGATGTCAGTGATAATTTTTTAACGTCATCTCTCACTTATTGAGCAGCAGTGCAAGTGTGTTTCCAGTGACCCATTCTCTGTTACTTCAGATTTTTAGCATCAGTTTTGATGGCTTTTGGCCTGTCAGTGAGGCTGAATCTGTTGTGAGACTAGATATTATTTTCATAAGAAGTCTTATGATAACGTCTTTCATAAGAAGTCATCCTGTACCGAGTGGTCACTTTATTAGGTACACCTCCCAGTTACTAGGTTGAATCCCCTGTTGTCTACAGAACAGCCTGTATTTGTTGATATGTGGATTCCGCAAAACACTAGAAACTTCTCTTATGGAGTTTGGTCCATGACTTTAACAAGTCAGGCCATTCTCTTCCTTCTCTCATTAACAAGGTGTTTTTGCCTTTAGAGCTGCTGCTGACTGGGTGTTTATTTGTTTAATGCACCATCCTGTGTAAACTGTAGACTGCGGTGTGTGTAAATCCCAGGAGGACGCCTGTTTCTGAGATTCTGGAACCACCACGTCTGGCACCAACAATCACACCCCTTTCAGAATCACTCAGATCAGACATCGTAGCCAAAAAGTAACCGAACCTCCTGATCCTGTCTGCTTGCAGTGTGTATTCAGTTGCAGACACATGATTCGCTTGCTTGGAGAATCAGACTGTATGTGTTAGTTAGTGGGCAGGTGTACCTAAGTTCCCTCTGAGAGTATGTCTGCTGTTTTCTTGGTATACGATTAAAAAATTAATTGCAGCCCAGGCAGACAGGAAACATATTTTTAAAAATCATCTATATTAAAAATTCATAGTAAAACATGATTTCAACAATAAAACAAGATGGCAAACGGTAGAATAAAATGTTCCAGATGCTCATTAGTACCTGGTCCATTTTACTCAAGAGAGATTTTAGTCATAATGATCCAACAATCATCTGTCCTATTTCCAAAACAGCCTGTAGTCAGAGTCACTGTTTTCCAGGGCCTGTCCCAAGAGGGAATGGGCAAAGCGGGGAACCCTCAGGATTGGTCAGCACCAAGGGGCGCTCCTCAACCTATTTATAGTCACTGGTTCACCTGCACTTTGAGCAGCGAGATGAGACAGTATCTCCGGGAACGAACCCACACAAACATACTGAGAAGGAGCAGCCTCTCCCACAAGGAGCTGCGGCCTCAGGTCTGTGATCCGAATCTGCAGCCCTGAAGATCTGAAGTTTAAAACAGTGGTAATAAATAGAAAACTTATGGCAAGAGGAGAAAATTGCATCAGTGTGATTTTTATTATATCCCACAAGGCAGGATTCATTGCTTGTCTCACGAAGCTTATCCTCCTAACAAACAGGTCTTCATGAAAATGGGCATGTGTTCCTATCGCGCGGAAGAAATGTGATGTACATGTGAGAGTAGGCATGTCTACACTATATTTATAGTACTGTTGCCAGCATAATCTGGTTGCTAATTGACCTCTTTAAACTGGAATACAGACATATATTCCAAAAATCCAGAAAGAACCGGAGGATTCAGGGCTAGCGTCCGTTATTTGTTAAGGAGGGGGGTGCAGGACGGCAGGGGTGAAACAAAAGCCACTTTGTTATACCAATATTATGAAATGCACAAAGCCCACTGGATCTGCCCGGGTGACCCTGTTTAAAACTGGGCAGTCTAACCGGGGTCAGCTGGGACTCATTACCTGAGACACCCATAGGGACAAGGCTGCTGATCAATTGCCATGGCAACAAGAGAGATCGTCCGAATCTGGCTGTGTTCCACTGCGTTGCCTCCCACTAGCTGGCGACAGTGCGATTTGCATATGCCACGTCTGGGACACGCATGCCCATCGCGAGGACGACCTGCCTCTGAGCTCAGTGCATCGGAAGGGGTTGGCGAAGCTTAACGGGGGAAAGCAGCGCTGTGTCTGTGCCCCGTCTCGTTGAGATCATTGTAATTCCATGTTTTGATCTTCCCCTGGTATTGGCAAACGTTGTATCCGTGGCACTGAGGAAACTGACTTTGTGGCCGTTTGTTTGTCCCCTCATTACGAGGAGCGCAAGCACTGACTGCAGTGATGCTGCCCTCCTTACTGCGTCTTTTTTTTGTTCGGGCTGTTTGAATTAGCTGCCCTTCCATTCAGCTCCTTTCCGTGAGCGCAGCGCCAGAGACGTGCCCATTCGCAAATGGCACGCCGATCCCAGTAGAAGCCTGCAGCCAGTGCTCTTTTCTGTAATTGGCGTGGAGTCAATGCCAGGATCGATATGGGGGCCGGCCGACCGTCAGCTGATGATAATCATGATTTTAACCTTCTGCAACCCATTCCCTCCTCCTGCCGACCTTCTCTTCTTTAGGCTAGAGGCCTTTCCCATCATCCATGGGGAATGGGGGGGGGGGTAAGGCACCTAGTATATCCCCTTACTCCCTCACAGAGTAGACAGGGGGATAAAGAAACATTGTAGAGAAGTCGTTAAAAATCCCCACGGACCCGAGTGGTTAGAACATGGATGGTCGGATGGACTTGAAATATGGGAGTTTGTAGTATACCAATTGGTGTCATCTCATTTTGTTGTTCTGGGGCTAGTTCCCGTGGGAAACTTGAAAGCATCGAGGTAAGGTTGGAGCCTTTTAACCATTAGGGTGCTGGTTTAAGACCCAGGTTCACTTTGGCCTGTTAAGAAAGCATATTATTGTAAGTTTAAAGGCTGGTCTGGCTAGAAAGAGACATAACACATGATGTATGATTTCAGGTGCCAGTTTTTAATTATGTTGGTGGTGGAACTAAAAGCTGGTCATCTGGAGCAGCTGTTTCCCAGTTTCACTGAGCCTGGCAAGTAGGATAATCCATCACCTGCAAGGCTTGTAGCCAGACTTACGCGAGGTCTGTCTCTTCACCTGGAGAACTTCCCTGAATCACAGAGAAGGCTTTTCGCTCACAGCTGCCCCAAAGTCACAGATCACGTTCATGAAAGTGCATGTACACACAGAGACACAGACACACACACACACACAAAGGGCACACCAGCACACAGACTTTAAGAGGCAAACCAGAGTTTATTGAGTCCATTAACCTTAATCTCTCAGCCCATTCTCTCCCAGTAACAGGCCTCTATGAGTGCCCCTTTTACTGTCACTGCTTGAAGCTATTCTTCCAGTGAGATCCTTATAAGAAAAGCCTGCTAGGGTCCTTATTTTGCCCTCACTCTTCTTAATGAGATTCATCTGCCTGGCTCGAGGCCCTGGGGCCAGCCAGACCCGCCTACATTTGTCTCTCCTATTTTTCCAGCTCCTGTTTCTCTCCCCGGAAGTGATTTGGCATTTTGCCTGGCCGCAAAGGGAGAGTGTATCTGGTGGGAGGGCGGGGGCAGCCTATAGGGGCAGCCCTCCGGCAAGACACACAATGACCCTGGTGCCCCTACCTCTATTGTTGCCCTGAATTGGCTGTCTGAGGGTGATCAGCTGACTTTTATATTTTTTGGAAAAAGCAACAATGGCGAAACAGCTCTGGCGAGTGTGAAATAATTTCTCCATTTGGCTGCTTTGAAAAAAAAATGTTTTTTTTAAAGTGGACTTGAGTAGTTTAGGCTCAAACATGAAAAGGGATTGATAAAGACATGTAACAGAAGGGTCAAAAATTCAGCTCTTCAGCTCAGCCAGGGGGATTAAAAATAATTCACAAGACAACTGGCACAAATCCTTCTTCAGCGTGTAGTCCTGTAGTTATCCAGGCAGATTTATAAATAATTATTCGCATTTCCACAGCAGCATTAGTCACGTCTGCCTGCTGCGAACTGCAAACTTGGTGTCGTTTGTGACCAAAGCTTTTTACGCAAAACTTTTGCGTCGACGCCGTGCATTCTGGGTTGGGCAATGGTGCTTCATTAAAGTGAAGTCACTTGAACTCGTCGTTTTATACGTGCACACGTCTTCTGGACAAAAGCACAGAACGGTCCCCCCACCTGCCTTCAGCAAGTTGCATTCGATTTGATGCAGGGAGCTAGATCTCCCTTCATTTTGGAGTGTTCAGTCCATCCGGGTTCCCCATACCCTGACCTGTAATAACCTCCCCTTCACCCGCAAACATAATGACTCTGTTTGTCTGCCATTACTTCTAAACACATCACATTTTTCCACCCCTTGTTTCAGAGGCTTTCAGAGGAATATGCGCGCACCAAAATCACACTGATTACAGTGAGAAAATTGCGCGGGTCGCGGAGTTCGGCCCTGCGGCGGCAAAATATTATGGTCAGATGCCGCCTGCAGTGTCGCGCACATGCGTGGCAACACAAGCTCAGGGACGAACTGCGTTTGGTGTCGGACACACTGGGGTTAACGGAACACCAGCCGCCAGTCACTTCAAAGTCCATACCAGGATGCATCCGGCATTAATGCCCGAGGAGATGAGCACCTGTGGATGTGTAGTATTGGGGAGCCACTATTCATGCGACAGCCGTTCGTCCTGATGGCGTTGCTGTGACGTCCTGCACTCTGAGCTCGTCGCCGCGGATATAAGCATCGGCGACGTCTCCCGGTGTCGGTGTCAGCCAGCACGTCCGTATATTTAGCTGTACTGGGGAGTCAGCAGATCTACCACAATACGGCCGGTTATCGTCTGTAAAAATATCTTCCGGCTTCCACAGCTACCAAAGGAATGTGAAGGGGAAATAAAAAAAGACTTTATAAAACAGGATGGGACAGATTGTTTATTTATTTATGACATGGGGAGAACACACGTAGCACAAGAGCAGTGTCTGAACTCAGGACCCTAGCTGCGTATCATGGTTGATGTGTATCGAGATGGATTGATTTAGGTGTCCATGAGGATGACTCCCATTTTTTAAGGTTCTCTTTCCTATCTGGCGACTCAGGCCGGGCGTCGTGCTGCTGAGTCCAGCTGTAGCCGCTCTCCGGACCTTCCTGCCCCTTCCGTCTCGGCGCTCGGCCCCCCGTCTCACTTTGTCATCACCTCTCTCTTTCTCTCCCGCTCGCTGTGAAGCTCGTTCCCGCTATTCCCCGGAGTCCCAGTTGTCGGTGACACACTTCGGTAAGGATGGTGCGTCTGCCATCTGTGTGCAAATCTGCCCCCACCTCCCCGAGGGAAGCAGACTCGTAAAGTCACGGAGGTGGGACGGAGAGAGGTGGGCCCCCAGACAGGTTCTGGACTTAGGCCGGGTTTCTTTGAGTGGACACAGTGACATCATTCATAACTGTGGGCTCCACCCAGGACCTGTGAGCCCCTCCCGCCAGGAGGAAGAAGAGGAACGCGGTGGGCCGAGATTTCTCCCAGCAGAAACAGAGCCCGTTCCTCTTCCATTTCCTTGTCCCTCTGTTTTCTGCTGACTCGCTACTCCTTCCTCCTCGGTTGCGGAGGCCCTTTTGCTGAACGCAAATCACATATTCAGCTTTGCCCTGTTGACTCCTCCATGATCTGCCATCTTTGGTTCTTCCCTCAGCCTTGAGCGTTATGAGATAACAGCAGAGACATGCCGATACCCCGAGCAGTGAATGCAGGGTGCCTGGTTTCTACATTTATCCAACCAGTTTTTTCTTTCCTTTTTTTTTTTTTTACTTTTTCTGTTGCTTATTAGCGTCCTCGCGGGATCGTGGCATGAAAGCGGAGTCTGTTTGCTGATGTGCTCACAGGACACGTAGCTGTGTGGGGGGGGCTGCCCATTGACCTGAGCGTGCCAGAGGCACCTTTAAAGATACATGAGTATTAGTGAATCGCCTGGAGTCTGGAAACCAGCCGATGGCCCAGCGGCTGAGATGAAAGGAGCTGGGTGTGACGTGCTGCCAGTGCCTGTATGAGCCTTACCACCATGATCCCAGTCCCACTTACACCCCCCGTTTACTGGATGTCCCTGGTCACACACACACACACGCACACACACACACACACACCGCTGTCTTCCGCTCTCTGATGTTATCAGCCTAAAAGGTTGTGTTACCAAGGACACATCCAGGTCCTGCTACCGTGACGGCGAGCGAGTGAAAGTAGAGTGGGGAGGGGGGGGGGGGGGGGGGCAATTTGCAGAAAACCA
>JABFDZ020000131.1:3016843-3028598 GCA_019775955.2 Pollimyrus isidori
CCACCCCAACCCTGCACGGAGCTCCAGGGAGGAAAAATGATGCCTGTGAATCGTTAAATTGGGGCTGTTAATGGGGAGTATATCTTACTTCCCCTGAATGGATCTCTTCCTTCCTGACGCCGGGTACGTTATGCTACACTCGGGGGCAGGACTCAGACTGAGAAATTCCCCAATGCCACTGAAGCTGCCTGCAGACCAGACCAGAGGAGAGGGGCACACAACTCTGTCCCATCTTGTGCTCTGGCTGTCCATCCCCGTCCTCCACTGCTGCGCCCACGCCGAACTTCATCCCACCTCTGGCGAAACAGAGGACTGAAAAGCAAGAAGACCAGGACCTGATTTGTCAACTCCCTCCCATCTGCCTCCTTTAGTTTTTGTTTTTGCCCAGTGGACAAGTAGACTTTTATCATAATTTTGCAATTTTTTTAACAATATCTTGCTGTCTGTAACCTCTATGGACACAATCGACATTTCCCACATGTTCCCGATGAGACAGGCTAACTGAAAGATTGGGGCATCTTTCTGGGTTCGAACCAGGTTTCTCCAAACCCATCACTGCTGCCGAGAGCAGAAAAAGTTAGAACCGACATCTAATTATCTGGTCCAAAAGAGTGTCTGTGTGAGACATCAGCCCCGGCAGCCGCCATGCCTGTCCGTATCATGTGCACCATCTCCTTCTCCTCCGCTGATGAGTCCGCCGCGGGCTCGTACATCGGCAGCCTCGACGACCACTACAAGCGGGTGGTGAGGGCAGGGGGGCCAGGCGAGGGCAAGGTAGTGTCCTACGAGGAGCGCTGCGACGAATTTGATGTGTACGATGAGGAAGAGGAGGACGCCGTTGAGTTAGACGATCTCCCCACCTTCTTTGGGAATTGCTCCCTGCATGGCACCAACCACATCTTCGTGGAGGGGAAGAAATTTGGTATCAGACAGGGGCTGTGGGCACTCGTCTTCCTGCTGTCGGTATCACTCTTCATCGTCCAGGTAGTGGACCGTGTCATCTACTTCTCGCAGTATGACCGAATCACCATGCTGGATGAGCGGGAAGCCAAGGAGCTGGTCTTCCCCTCCATCACTTTCTGCAACTACAACACGTTTCGCCGCTCCCAGATCAGCTACAGCGACCTGCTGTTCATGGGCCAGCTGCTGGGTTACGAGGACAGCATGGCCCCTGGGATCCCACTTGCCCCAGAGCCTGAACGCAAAGGAGCCCGCTTCAGCCTGGACGAGTTCTTCAACCGCACCCGGCATCGGATCGAGGACATGCTGCTGGACTGCAGATTCCGTGGTCGAAAGTGTGGCACCGAGCTATTCCGAGAGGTGAGCGAGTGTGCGAACGTAGATATGTAGTTAACTTACCGTAGTTCTGCACAAAGAAAGTTTTGAAAGAGTAGGGAAAGAAATATTCGCAAAGTACAGGTAGTTGCCAGAAAATGCCAACCAGAAAGATCAGGAATCAAGTACTGCAACTAGAAACTGCAACAAAACAGATGAAATAATGTCCAATTCTCATTTCTAATATATATATATATATATTTTTGTTCAATATCTGTGGAGTTGTGGGCAGTGATGCGGCATCAGAGTTCCCAGGCTTTGGCCTAAAGTGCAGCTCATCCCCATGTCAAAGGTCAGCAAAGAGAAGCTTTCAAGATGAACTTGTTGAAGTCTTAACATGATCGCTAAAACAAAAAAGTAATTAAAACAGCTAAGAGCTTGCGTCGTATGCACACTTGCGGTTTTGTGGGGTTTTAATTGCATCGTTTCTGTCTGCCAAAGCTGCATTTCACTGCATTAGCAGACTGCCCTCTTAGGCCTGGCCACCAATGGCGTTGACCACACTGTGGTCTGTGTACCTCTGTGTATGCCTGTTTGCTTTGATTAGAGAAACGGGCTGTCATCTCAGGCAGCAGGCCGCGACTCACGCAGTGTCAAAAGATGCGAAAACATGAATAAATCTGTCAGGGAACAGATGTAACAACATTTAATTTAAAAAAGCAAAATCGAATATATATGTTTAGCTGGAGAAATATTACCTATCAGTAATTTGCTATATACATAGAGATAAAATTCTGGTGTAAAATGAGAAAATACATTCCACCATTTACACATAAAAATATCCTGAATTCAGAAAAGCTGTTATATGTCATAAAATAGCTGAAAACTATTTAAAGACTAGGTGTGAACAGGGGTCCCCAGCCTTATTTACTTTGAGAGCTATTTCTGCAAACAAAATAATCATGAGAGTTGATGTTTTAAGTTTTAGGTACAAGTTGTTGACCTTGATAAGGTAGGTGGGGTGGTAAATAAAATCTCTTGTTACATCTGATCTGCAGCATGCCACAGTATGCATTTTCAGATGAAAATTGTAATTTATTTGTATTAGCAAAATACAAAATAGAACTTAACACGTTGATCCTTTTTCTAAATAGTATTATGTAAAATATTACATTATTATTATGTAAAATACTGCATAGGTGACCACTGATCTGAACCATCGTGATGTGAAACGTCCTTCCAAGACCTGAGTTTTTTATTAAAATCTGCCCACCATTCAGACATTCAGCCCCCTTTACCAAGCCGTGCATCAGAGGGGGGGACACCGTGTCATTCAGAAACATGCAGCAGGGGACTATCTCGTTTCCATTTATGCTTGAATGCATCTGCATTTTGCTCAAAGGGCAGCAGGGCCACACACAGACAATCCTGTAATTTCATCACTCTGTCCATTAGTCCGTCCATCTGGGTGATTCATGGCTCCCAGAGGTGAGTAGGATACAGGAATCACTATACAGAAATCTCTGAGAATGCTGCAGACAAACTTACTAGGCTGTACTGCTGCAACTGAATATGCTCTATGCCCCCCTGTTCTAATGTCCTGGATAGATCATCAGCATCCGGTGTTAATGCATCTGTGATTTATTTCCAGATTACTTACACAATCGCTTGAGACATAAGTCAAATTCTTTTTACGTAAATAAATATGCTGTCTAATGTAATACAGATTCCGGTTCTCGGCTGTGAAGATCAGGCCCGGAGAGCCTTTATAAAGTGGTTATAATTCGATGTGTTTTGAAGCCTCTCTCAGCCTGAATCAATGGTAGCAGAGCTGGCTGTCGGGTAGCCAGAGAGGCTCATCTTTCTGTCCTTGGGCAGAATGTGATCTCCCCGCGCACACAGCAGATCCCGCTTCCCAAGCAGCTTCCATTATGCGTGGCTCTGCTTTCATCCCCCTCCAGCCTGGCCTCGCGTTATGTTTTGTTCCGCAGAGGTCTTGACTCCAAACGCTAACTTCCTTGAAGGGCACCATGAGCTGACTGGTGTGTGTGTGTGTGTGTGTGCGTGTGTGTGCGTGCGTGTGTGCGCGTCTGTGTGTGCGTGCGTGTGTGTGTGCGTGTGTTTGTGTGCGTGTGTGTGTGTGCGTGTGTGTGTGTGTGTGCGTGTGTTTGTGTGTGTGTGCGTGCGTTTGTGTGTGTGTGCGTGTGTGTGTGTGTGCGTGTGTGTGCGCGTGTGTGTGTGCGTCTGTGTGTGTGTGCGTGCGTGTGTGTGTTTGTGTCTGTGTGCGTGTGTGTGTGTGTGTGCGTGTGTGTGTGTGTGTGCGCGTGTGTGTGTGCGTCTGTGTGTGTGTGCGTGCGTGTGTGTGTTTGTGTCTGTGTGCGTGTGTGTTTGTGTGTGTGTGTGCATGTGTGTGTGCGCGCGTGCCGAGACCCACAGCCCCTCACATTCTACTGTGACTTTTGCTCATCACTCGCTGTTCACTTTCACAAAAGACATAAGGACAACACTTCTCATCTGCTGTTGCTGCGTTCATCTATATTAACTCTACTGTAGCAGTGATTAGCCTGTAAGAGCACAGGTGTCATGGCGGGTATCACCGTATCCTCACACCTCCAGGGACAGGGGTGTGAATCCCTTCTCTGGCAGTCTATGGAATTGCCCAGTTTCTGTGTGCGCCAACCAGAGTTTTGATTGTTTTATCGACAGCCTCCCCACCCCCGGTTCTGCTCTAAGATGACCATGCTGCTTGGCAGGGGAGACGGGTAAATGATGCGATATCAGCTTCAGTGTACGGACAAGGTGCAGTAATATTATTATAATATTATGTCTATCGATTATTCTGGAGACATTTTCTGTTTAATGACACAAACGACTGGCATCACTGCACACATCCAGGGTGTGCACATTCCGCACGGCTCACCTCCACTCTTTCAGAGACATCAACCACTGTCTTAATGTCTACATAAATACTTCTACTTATTTTACATATTCTGGCAGAGTGTGAACATTAACATACACATAGTCAGTGGAGGTTTCACCTGATTTGGTCCCTGATTTGGTTATTATTTGACACAGTCAGAGGTAGCCTTGGGAGGGCAGGAATGGGGGGAGTTTCAGAGCGGGGCATTGAACCGGGGGAGAGACCTACACAGGGGTGGCATCATGGGAGCACTGGTCCCACCTAAAAATGATCCACCTCCAGAGTGTCCCTCCTCTGTCAGTCACTGATTCAGAACATCATTGGCCAATGATAAGGTTGGCCCCTCTTATGTCCCTTTCCTTAAAAAAAATCTGTGCTGGAAAAGGAGGAGGTGGTAGAGGAGACCCAGGGTGCTGGAGAGGGCAGCTGATAGCCTCACTGTGCCAGGTACATGTTGAGCCCGAGATAAAGAGATGAGACACAAGTAGCAATTTCATCTGAATGAAAGTGGAAATAGGAAAAAAAACAGCAGGGATAGTCCGCAGACGAGAGGGCTGGTCGGTAGCTACAGTACAGCCCCTGCGTCAGGCACTGGGAGCCCCTAGCACTGCTGATGGCGCAGTCTCAGGGAAGGCACAGATGCTGGGAGGGTGGCTGTGGCTCTCACACGCAGTCCCCTCCAGCCAATGCGGCGTCGCGGGCGGGGCATCCGGCCCCGTTTGAGACTGAGCACTGAACTTTTGAGCGGTGGCTGCTGTGTGTGGTAGATAGAACGTTTTCATAGGTTGCAGTCGAACCATTGACCCAAAGGAGGCTGAGTGGTTAGAGGATGGAGGGATATGTAATGTGTTATATTTTGTACAACATTTTAGCCCTAACTTTTTATGTTGATAAGTCATGGTCATAGCTAAACGTTGTTATTTATAATAGATCTCATATAACCCTTTATTGGATAAGGGCTTTGTAAAGGGGTGTTCAATGAAAACAGTTTGATTAACTACTGTAAACACAATAGTAGTTATGTGATAAATTGACCTTATATTCTTAGAACAATGGCAAAGGAATTCATAATAGTTCTTACTGTAGTATTTGTAGTAGATTATATTAGATATATTTGGTCCTGTTTTTAAAAGTAAAGAAGCTCAATTTGAGAAACAATTCAAATGGTACTTACGGCAGTTACAGAAAGTATCACCTTCTCAAAGAGACAGCGGTGGCCATGTAAGCACAAGTTTTTAGGACTAAGTGCCTGCCATGGAAATTTTCAGCTATTTTATCGCAATTACTGTCTCTCTCCTGTCTAGTGGACCTGTTTATAATATATACCTTTCATTCAAACAATATTTTTTTATGCGGGGCATGTTCATCGCACATTTAGGCCTACCTAAATCTAAATTGGAAAATTCTTTTAAAGCATCTGTTCCATTGGATGAGTGCACGACCCATAGGAGTGGCCATATATATGCATGACAAATGTGATAGCGGAAGAGAGTGAGATAAAACTGCACCGTTTCCTGACGTCTGCTCCCATGGCCCTTTGGCGGGAGGGTTGACGGGTTAGTGAGCTCTGTGCCCTTGTGCCGTGACTTGAGGTGCGTCCACATTGTTGAATTAAGGCTCCCGCCAAACTCGTTTTGGTTGCTGACATCAGCAGCGCATTAAACATTTACCAGCCCTAAGAATCCGATACCGCCTCTTCCACCCGGGCTGTTTTAGCCCGCGGATCTGTCTCCGAACCCTCCAGCGATACGTCTCCGGTTTTCGGAAAGCAATCGAAACGGTGCAGGAAGGAGATGGTCATCTCGGGAAGAAAGGCATCATCGACATCAGCTTAAACACGGCGACAGATGATATAATGATGTGTGACAGATGAAATCGCTGATTCATTGAGATGCCAGACGTCAGTAAGTCAGCAGGCGGAGGATCTCTGCATCTGTTCCCCCTAAATCCAAAACACCTGACGTGTTTGAAAGGGGCATAGGCCTACTGTAAAAGCATCAACAGCAACATTCAACTTTTATACTATTGTCAAAGGCAGTCCCTAAATTCTTTGCTCCTCTTGACCTTAACTTTTTCTTTTCTTTAAAAAAAACTATTGAGAGACCTGTGAAAATAGACTCTATTACTTTCGGTTTACAGGGATAAAAATCACCCATTAGCTTACTGTCCCTATCATGGTCTTTGCTCACTTTCTGTCTGTCTCAGAAGGCTTTTATATTTCCATCTGATGGTACAAAAAAATGCTTGTGATGCGTGACATAGTGACATGGAGAAATGTGTATGAATAAATTGTGAACAGTTCTGCAACTTTGCCCAGACCGCTGGCCGGATGTTATGAGTGTTAACATTAATTTTATGTATAAATCACTGCGGCACATTTACTTAGCCCAGATGCTCTCTGATTTTCCCGGACCATTTCACTTCGGATGCCCTTTTCTGCTCATGACGAAATATGAGATCAGTTGCCTCTACAGGAAGTGCATATAAAGTCTGTCTACTTTAAACCCAACTACAATCATAAGCGACCTTGGTCTGTGCCTCAAATGACCTGAAATTGGATTAATCTGATACTTACCATGGATATAAATAGCACGTCGCCATCACAGTTAATAAATTATCATAAAAAGCCAGTATAACCGCGCGGCATAAGATGTGTGTGAAGATGACGTTGCGTCTTCAGCTTTCTGCAAGATATCTTTAACGTTTTTATGGTAGAAATGTGCTGTCCGTAGTGGCGATATGTTTATGTGCGTCCAAAACATCCGATAAGAGACGTCAGCAAACGTGCGTCACACATTGCTCATAGGGATTATCTCATAGTTTATCGTCTCGGCGCTTTTAAATGATGCGGAAGGCCACTTATTGTAAGTTACTTATGACGACAGTTTGCCAAATGCAATTTAAGATTCAGCGCAAATGAATAGGTCAGCTTCGGCAAATGAACGCATTGACTTTCTAATACTAATCTCTTTTAAATCGCCGAATGTCGTATTATCCAATTTCCACGGCTGGGTGTTATCCGGGTGCGAACCACTAATCGAACAGAAAACGATAAACTAAATTAGTCTGCTTTGCCATTTTCTGTTATGATGATTATTTTAAAATATTTGTGATTCATTTGTGTGACATTATCCACAATGATTCAACTGATTGTTTCTCGCAACAGTAGATTGTTATAGTTGCGCACTGCGACGTCTGGGACCGATATTAACATGGGATGTCGAGTTGGGTCACCACGGCAACAGACAGGGAGACGGTTTCAATAATGAAGGGAATACAATTTGATTTCCTGCTGTCTAGAGGACGGGTATTCCGTGCTGTGCCTGTGCTGCTGCTGGCGGTTAAAGGGGAGATAGTTGGAAACTGCATTAATATAAAAACAGCCAAGCTTCAAGCGCAATGATAAATCGAAATAAAGTGACACTCATGCGTTATTCGACGTTATTAGAGTCTGGAAAAATAGTAGCGTAATTCACAACGTCTACATAGTTTTCCCATGTTACAGTGAAGGGCAATTGTTATTTTCTTTATTTTGACTGGTTCGGCTTCCGTTGTACTCCATGTGTGTCGAGAAGTTTTTAATCAATAGATGCTTATGTAAAATATTCATGTTGTTTTTAATCGAGTTTTATCCAAAAACATGAATTACAAATAGAAGATTATCGCATTTCCACGTTTTCCGTTCCTTGTTGTCAGTTTTCTGGTTTCGTGTTTAGTTCATTTACACTGTACCAGCATTCAAAACAAATTCTTTTTAAACGTTTTTTGAAGTTATTTGTACGCATTGCATTCATGAAAAGTGCTTTATAGTAATACTAAATCTATCCCTGTGTTTTATTGTTTACGTGCTGATGATTCTTTCTTTTATCTCTGAGTTATTCAAGCGCACAAAACAATTATTAATTGATTGCTCCTTGTACGTCATTTAGCTAAATCACCAAACACTAACATCAATGAGTTATTGGCGTGTTTTTACGTAAGAGGGAGCGGAACATCTTTTTGACTTAATTGAGCTTGAAGTGCTTTGCAAATTGTCACACTTCGAGGTGTCGCCTTCCTGCCGGACGTGAAGGAGCCCGAGGAGCCCTGGGGTCACAGGCCCCTCGCCACGGTGTTGCATTTCCGTTTCTTCACCACCGGGGGGCAGCATTTTGCTAAGGATATTTGTCAGCAAGCTCGAATAAGCGCGATCTATAGGTACAAGTACATTTAGTTTGGGGTATCGTATGAGGACCGGCCTGAATGGTCATATTAAATGCAACAATGATGCTGTGCCTGTGACCGGAAAGTCGTCTTCAAAAAATCCCAGGGATGGCAGAGTGATTTCACCATTGAACCTTTGAGCAAGGACCCTTATCCCTAATTACTCCAGGGACAGACCCTGCTTTCTCAACTATGCACAGCACTTTAGAATGCTCCCCTTTTGAAGACGCAAAGTAGGCTACAGGCATTAACATAAACCTAATTTAAAAACATGAAATATACAGATGCCAGTTTGCTAATATTTTCACTTCGTCGTGTTTACATCCTTTCTTAGCTAATGGAGGTACACGATACGTGTCTACCGCCGTGCAAAGCGCGCACTGACTTATTTCTATTCTAGCAGTGGGAAGCTGGTTGTCATCAGCAGTGGAGTGGGGGGTCCTGCCTCTAGACTTAATAGTGAGGATCGCTGAATAGAATGTGATTTAAATTGGTCATTGTGGTGAATACAGCATGAGTTAAAGAGGTCATTGTTGTGAATACAGCATGAGTCCCCAAACTTCTCAAATACTCCTGCCTTGCTGTTTTTTTATTACATCTCACCTTTTATTATTGTAATCATATTGTTTGGTGATGGGGGAAAAACGCACAGTAGATGGCTGCGGGTCCGTAAGGAGAAAATTGTTGTGCTCTCTACTGCAGGACGCGACTGGTGCCAGCTGGATCCAAAGGAATAAGGGAAAGTCGCAGCAGCTAAAAAGCATTTTTATTGTACCGCTATATGCAGCCTATGGCTCTGGCTCCGCTTCAAGAAGTTAATAGGCGGAAGGTGGTACTGGCTGGTTGCGGTTCCTAAACGTTTATTTACGGCTTAATATAAAAAATGCAGGGCCGATGGTCTCCAGTACTACAGATAAAAAAGAAAAACACTGGTTCAGTGATGGAAACATCCTCGCGGTTTTGAGATAGTAGTGCCGTGCATTGTCAGTTACAGCCAGTGGATTAAGGGTTAACCAATTAGTGGTGTGGCAGCAATAACCCCGCCGGCGTTGATTTTCAGAATTTGGTTTCTATTATCACTACATCCGCGGTCAATCTCAGGAGGACAAAAACCGTTGTGCAGTCCTGCCAGACTATTCTTCCATACAGAAAGCCTGTTGAGCCGTTTGCCGCAGGCTACACTTTCGACTAAGCTGCCCGCTTTAGCTGAGGAGGAGACCTGGCTCGGTTGGATAGTGCTGTACGGAATGTGTGAAAGCGCTGTTCCAGCTGCTGCCGGTGCTGAACGGACAGCAGCGATCTCAACCCCGTTCGGACATTTGATCATCTCTCACCTTGTAGTTGAAAGACAAATACTGTGTGTAATTACGAGGCAGCAGGTAGCCTTGTCGTGTTGTTAATGGATGACTTAGGAACTTCTAATCATTTTGAGGCTGAATAAGAAAATAATTTTAAGAGATTTAAAAGTTAAGAGCTGTAACGATGAGTAGAAGGATTTTCGACAAAGAATAAAAAAGGTGGTTTTATGCGGCATCTAACATTGACGGAGCAGCAGTTTTGTTTTGTCAGAACAGAGGCACCGGGGGCAGAGTGCGAATTACCCCTCCATAATTGGGGGGTACTGCCTTCATAACACGTCTATGACCATTATGATCCGTGTCAATACGAATAGTCGCCACCAGAATCAATGTTACGAGTGCAAGATACACGAGGGGTCATTACTAACATGTATGCAACACACGGTCATGGTCTGGACATGCGACAAAATCATTACAGAAGGTCTCATTATCCTTATCACTATCCAAAGAAATTTGGTTTTGATAACTCCCAGGAATTATCCTAGAAGTATACTAGTTAAAGTAATAAGCCTATACGTTTACAAACAGCCTGCACTAAAAAAAAATAATTTGTCAGATTTAGTTAATTTTATTATGATACCTATTTCCATCTAATTTAATTAAGGAGTTCTAACATTAAAAAATATCTAAGTTTTACATACTTTTATTATGTAAGATTAATACATATTTATTAAACTGAACAATATTTTAATTAGGTTAACTTAATACATGTTTTAATCTAGTTTATTATAAATGCTTAAATTGTACAACAGCAAAAGATATGACTAATAACCCCAACCTCTATTTAAAAATTAAATACATTTACAACACAACATTTTTACTGTTCATTTATTTATTTGAGCCATCAATTACTTTGTGAATAAGAAAGACCTTTTATTGCAGGTTAAGTTTTTTCCATGTCAGCAACAAAACAGCAGTATAAAGTACAAATGGAACCATGCTAATGTCTGAGCTACAAGTAAATGACAAATACTAACTTGTTCAGTCTCAACATTTACACAACCCAAAAACTTACCCAACTGTACATTTTATAAAAAGGTGCAATTCAATTATAGAAAATCACAGTTCCTAAATCAATAATTGAACAAAAACTTTGCAGAAGTGAAATTGTAATGAAATGGAGCCTGCAAATGTGCACCATGTATAATCAACACAAAGTTGAACATTCACAACCCTTTCAACACGAAGCGCAAGTTACAATCATTACTGTTTAGTAAGGAATGGCAAAACTGGAAATTCCAAGGTAACTTAGTCGAACACTAAGGCTGAAGCCACAAAAAAAATCCACATACAATCATTTTTAGCCTATGAATTACTGAAAAAGTTCACAAGTGCAATATCTACACCTGAACTAATTTGTTTTTCAGAGCCAACACTTTAGGGGACAACCTTCTGTTTGAATTCAAATGTGCATTTTAGTTTGTCTGGAAAGCTGAGTTAAAGGGCACATATAAGTACAAAGAACATGGCACAGCCTGCAGCCACATTTTTCAAACCCTGAATGACTTCCACCCCTTCAATTACAATGCCGACATGTGCAGGTTCATCAGTAGCTTCCACACCCTCCCTCCTAACTGTGTGCATTGCCTTCAATGTCTGCCCCATGTTCTTCTCCGCCTCTTCGAAGTCCTGGCAAAAACTACACAAACCAATTAATTTAAGATTTAAAAACAGACCCTAAATGGTATTAAAATGCTGCAGTGGTTGACAGTGAACAGGCCTAGATTCTGAATACTTTTATTTTATTTAGCATTTGTTGACGTTTAGAATCATGTATCCTACCTATTGTCAACCTATCTAAAGTCCAAGTCAAGTTTAATGGTTGTAATGAGCTTTCTTCTGTCGACTATGCAATAGCTTACTTTATGGGGAAGATGGTGGTGCAGAGGGCAGTGCTGTCGTTCAACAATCAGAGAGTTGCCGGTTCGAGCCTTGCTTTCTCCTGACCCCATCAAAGTGTCCTTGAGCAAGACACTGAACCCCAAATTGCTCCCGGTGT
>JABFDZ020000131.1:3033596-3066846 GCA_019775955.2 Pollimyrus isidori
TGTTCCCTGCCTCGTGCCCGTTGCTTCTGGGATAGGCTCCGGACCCCCCGCGACCCAGTAAGGATGAGCGGTTTGGAAAATGGATGGATGGATGGATTATTAAACTTTGCACATACTATTCTCTCATTGGCGCATCTGAACAAGCACAGTTAAAGTTAGCATGATTATTGTTGGTGCTTTTATTTTGAAATCAGCTGGGGACGAGGGAGGCGAGGCGTCCACAGTGATGCCTGCCTTGGGAGTCTGTTGGGCTTGGACCTACCATCATAGCGAAATCCCTTTGCAGTCATATATAGATTGTAAACTTACAAGGCTTTGGTTCTGGGTTCTGAACCAGCATGCCATATGCTGCAACACTGTGAGATGAAACATGCACAAATCTTTGGGACTGCGATGGGTACGAGTGACAGCTTAGCTTTGCAGTTCTGTGGCCTCTGGATCACCCTGCTCCATCAGCACACATAGACACAAACACACACAAACTCTCAATACATGAGCAGAAATGACAAGAATACTGTAGAGGCACAGACTGAGTATATCTTGAAGTATAAGAATTTTAAGCTGCCCCATTCTCCAGGGCCATTACTGTATGTATGTGTGTGAGCATGCTTGGAGTGTGTGACTGTATGATAAAAAAATAATCACCTGTATTCACTCAAGATTCCTTATGAGCCCATTCGAAAAGGTCTTTGAATTTTTAATTTAATTATTTAACGTGGGTGCATGTTTGGCTCCATTGGTAGTGCAGATGCCTCACACCCACAGGGTTTGGGGTTTGACTCTTTGCTCTGTGTGTGTGTGTGTGTGTCTTCATTTGTGTATTTTGCATGTTCTCCCTCTGTCATATAAAGTTCTCACTCAGTAAAAATTGCTGAAGTGCATGTGTGTGTGTGTGTGTGTGTGCGTGTGTGGGTGAGAGAGTAAATGTCCTCTGGGAAGGACTGGAATCCCCAGCCTTGTCCCCTGTACTGCCAGAAATTGTCTCCGCCCCCTCCCACACATACACACACATCTAACAAGAATAAGCAATTGGAGGATTTATTATTTAATGCAAGAGTAATCACTGCCGTACCTACTGTCCCCTTGTCAGTAACTGTGAATACACAGGTACTTTGAATAGGTTTGTTATTCATAATTTAAAATGATGAATGAAGTAACACAACCTATAGAGCATGCAAAGGAGATGTCTTGTGAGTAGGCAACTGAATTCTCTGCATTTGTCATTTGAAAAGAGCAGCAGCTGTTTTTCCTCAATTTTATATCTTACAAATAAAACACTATTTTTAGTTTGAGATTTGTTTTAATTTGTTTTGTTGTTTTGTTTTTTTTTTACTGGAATTCCATTCTTCTGCTTTTACATTGCTGGCATTTTCAACCATAACGTTTTACAGCCAATCATCTAATTACTTCATTTTGTGAAATATTTAAATGAGCCCGTCTATTCTATGGATGAACACCAGGGGGCAGGATAATCAGTTTAATGGTTCAGCTGAGAATGCTATTGTTCAGTGTTTGATAAAAATTGACACCATGCTGGCTCATAAGCATTTCAGGTTAAAGATTGCTGTTTAAAGGGAACATTGTTATTTTTATAGATGGGAAAACACTGGCTCTTGGCTTTGGTGTATGCTTCAGTATACAGAATCCTTTTAAGAAATCTCTCAACTCAGGCTACATTCAGATGAAATGCTCAAAACAGCAAATCTGCATAGGTGCCCCTTCCAACCAACACCAACCAGTAATTTTTACTCTTTTATATAAAAATGAATGTAGCTTAATGGCTCCATTTAATCGTGCTGCAGTCTTTCTGGATTTTGACTTCTACCGGTCTTAGAAAGCACTGCGTAGATTTGCGACCCATCAAAGCCAAACTCAATGCAACATCTGTAGCAAGGTTGACAAAGTTGAATGAAAGACACAGATGACCAAGATGTGTTAGATGTATAGCACCCGCAGGTACGATCCTTCGCCTGAATGGGGTCTTTTAGGGACATATATCTTGGAAGCAGCCAGAATCCTCAGGTCTGGATTCTTTTCTGCTTTTCCCACAGTAACAGAAAAGCTCAGCGTTTCTTTCCAGCCTTACATGATAATTAATCATAATGATCCTGCTAATAGAAACACTATGGAATATTAATTGAAATATGCTGCAGGCTCATGTTTCTCTTTGGTGCGGATCATTGCCCCCTTGGCGGGATTAGAGCACTGGAGCTGTGGATATCTCATTCCACTCTTTAGCCAGGACTGGAGTTTGGAGGAGACCAGCGTGTAAATTTAAGCGAAGGGGGATTTATTATTACACAATGGAGACAGTTTAAGGTCCTGAGCAGGTGCTGGAGGAGATTATGTCCTGTTAAGTTATTTTCTGTTTCTCTGAACTGAACTGATGTCATCCCAAGTCATTACTCAGTAAGTTGTTTCACTTAAGAATGCGTGAGTTAAATTTCAACGCAGGTTTTTCGCCTATAAACTGAAATGTTGTAATCCTGTTTGCACCTGGAAGTGTTCAAATTGGACGGTCCCGATTCATCTATCTGGAGGAAGGCCAAAGTCTCCCCTGAGAATCTGACATTGAGAAAAGCTTTAAAATATCATATATTTGCTCTTAGGTTTATTTCTGGGACCATCGGGGATAGATACTGTAAACAGTGTGCTATGAATTATGGGATTTAGGGGCTTACCTAGCCGTCCTAGTGTCCCATTTCAAATGTGTGAACATGAATATCGAATCTGAATAATATTTGTCACTTACACGTATGGTATTTAAATATTCATTTGAATATGGAAATGTGTAAACATCTAAGCAATTGTTGATATGAGGCCAGTCAGTATGTTATCTAGACAGAGAATTACATTAATCGGTATGCTTATGTATTCATTATGTCATGTATATAAACAAATATCTATAATGTGTCCTCCATTTCAGAATCTTTACAATTGGAGTCACTATTGCTGCATTACCAATGCCAGTGGATTTTTTTGGCACAGATTGCACAGCTATTAGGGACATTCCACTGAAGAGAAACTCTGAAACCCAGTAGCTTTATTTCAGGGGACAGGCAAACAGAACTGAAATTACCGGGTCGGTTCGGAGTCTGGGTCGCAGAGCAGGAGAAGTCAGTCCTACACAGAACACTCCAGACAGGAGGCGGGCATCAGTGGCAGGGAGGTTACTTACAATACTAATGCATTACAGACAGCGAGGGAAAGTTCAGCTTCAGAAAGTACAAATCCACAACGAGGTTTTTTTCAACCGAAGATTTGAGTACTCTGTGACTGTTACTCTTTATACTCCACCTCTGTCTTTAATGGGTCACTTTTGGGAGTAACTTTCCCCAACACTGGTGGGCACACAGGTAGGGTCTCAGGGGATCAGGGTCGGGACAGGAGTAAGTCAGTCAGCCGGGCAGGATGGGTCAGGGCTAAACAGAGGACATAAGGAAGAACGCTCAGTACGTCTCATCGGAATCAACAAAAGCACGCGCTGAATGAGAGGCAGAGCGGGGATGAGCGGAGAGCGGAGCAGGTGTCTCCACTCTGGGAGGGGGCTGACGCTGTGGTGTGACAGAGATAACAACAGACAATTAACAGTTACAGACAGATAGCATACAGGACACAAAACACACAGCGGAGAGGAGTAAATATAAGGTATGTAATAATGTGGTGGTGTGCAGATTTAAGTAATGGAATTATGAAGTTTGACACAGGTACAATACAAACAGCACACATCCATACATGTACTGCATGTAGCCTACATGCTGAAATGGTGCAAATGTTGCATTGTTGACTGTAAGCAGAGGGACGTACTGAAGAGTCTGATATGTTGAAACTGAGAAATGTTATTGTTTTATGACAAATACACTTTCGTTTTGACCTTTGACAGTTGGGACGGGACAATTTTACCACTGTGTTGCATCACCTTTTCTTTTACACTGTAAATATTTGGGAACTGGGAAATGTGGTATATGTCAATATATCCTAGGAACGTGAACAGCAGCTTTTCCCCTCCATTGCTTGAATTATTCATTTAAAAAACAGCTTTTAAAAAGACAACCTTCATGTGTCATTTAAAGGAACCATGTCAAAATGTGTCAAATTGCTAAATATCCGCAATAAATATGATTGGATGATGCGCCGTGTTATCAAAGGAAGAGTGTCCTATAACAAGCAGCCAGGAAGGCTTGCTCTATCGGTAGTCCTCAAAGTGCCAATAGATCACGGAAAGATCGCTTATGATGTCATGCTTAGAAACAGGCCTCCTCTGCACAATATTACCCAGTGAGGAAGTGTGGTGTCTTTCCATTTTGATGCACAGCAACTGAACAAAATAATTGATTTTTTCCCCCCAGTTCATCATTTTTGAAAGAATTCCTCACATCTGCAGCTGCTCAGCTTGATCAAATCACGAAACGTATGAGTATAATGCCAATATCGAGTGTCGAGTGGGAGGGATTTATTGGTTAGGCTTTGGCTTAGTTAAGGTATCAGGTGGTAACAGTTATACACCCCTCCCACATTGCTCCTCCTCGCCTCTACAGCTCCGCTATTCATGCGGACGATCTATCAAACTCGACAACACCGACCTGACGGAGATAAAACAGCTGCAACATCGGTCTTTCGTAACTCTGTGGTTGTGTTTCGCTGATGTATATTCTTAACTATTTTCAAAATGAGGAAGTGAATTACAGAGATAGTGCGTATATGGGGCAAATCAGTAACATTCTGGGAAAGTGTCTACCTTGTTTCCTCACGCAGCTCACAAGCTTTTACCTGGCCAAGCGGGACATTTGTTTTCGCACTACAATCTGTTATTCGCAGCCAAACATTTGCTTTATTTCCCCATTACAATATGTGTGTGTGGGGGGGAATCATCTGGTTTAAAATGCCGTTCTGCCTGCGTATACATAGACTTACAAGTTGGACAGTATGCTGTTGGTATGAGGTTGGGTGTGTAGTAAAAGCAGTCACAGCCAACAGAGTTTCGGTTGGTGGTGTCTTCAGCTGTCCTGTAGAAAAGTATTGTATTTCTTTACACGCAAACAAAGTCTTTACATGCACACAATTATAATACACAACTGATATCCCCCTTTTGATGGTATATGAAACCTCTTGGTTCGGTGTCTTGGAAAGTCCTGCGCCAATTTCGGAATCGATGGCGACCTTGCAAGATAATTTTACCGGCAGTGAAGTTTGCCTAGGGCGCCACATGGACATATATCGGTAGGGTACTGCCCAACATTGAAGCCCTTATGTCATCAGACACGTCGCATGATTTCATAACTACGCCTGTGACCTCTGTTATACTGGAGAAGTAAGTGTACCGCGAAGCAGTTTGCACATACCTCAACTCAACGAAAAAATAGCAGGAATGTGGGCTCTGTGTAAATTTATTCCTGAGAAGTTGACGCAACGTCATTTGCAATTTGGGTGAAAGCGACTGATGTTTTGAGCAAGAACAGGCACAGAGGGTGTTTGTGATTCCACATACAGAGTACGGTTCACGATGGCCATTTGCGCTAAGCTTTTTCTTGCAAGTCATTTGGAAAACTGCAACGCAGCCGTATCGTGAATTGTGTGACATATCCAACTAAGTGTGCAAAAGCAAAAATATCTATTAGGCTACATATACTTTTTAATGGGTGCTTCAAAAAGATTCAATTAACAATTGAAGAAATGTGGATTAGCAATAAAGATATATGTGTTTCTGCATGCAAAGAAAAAAAAACATAAAAGATTACTTTTAGTTTATGGTCTATGTGAGAAACCTTTGGATTTAGTGCAGGTGTTCGTTTTTAACATCTGCAAATTTTGTGGAAGCGAGCGCGTGATGGCAATTATTGAGAGTTATTATCTATTTTTAAGAGTAGGGGATAATTCAAGAAATTCGTAATTCAATCATATGAATAGCAATAATCGTAGTTTGAATGAAAGCGAAGTTGAAATAATAACGAGGAGGTTAGGTTCCGGGAAAATAGCGGCAGGGGGTTGCAGCATTAAATGAAACGTGCTAGGATACGGAGAGGGTGGGAACAAGAGTTGTGTCCACCCCGAGGAGGGAGGGGGTTGACACCGGGAGAGAGACGTGAATGAGACTGTTTGTGTGTAACACCGGCGGTTGGGATAGACGGATAAGATGTGGAAGTAAAAGAGAAAAAGAATATTAGGAGAGTGGAGACAATGAGAAATTGCCTACTATTGGATTGATATTGTAAGACTTTGCATGCTGATAAAGAAACGGATGCCTGTCACGTCCTCCGTCCTCCAGTCAGTAGGTTCAATTGGTTTCTCCAGGGGCAGCGGTTCCGATACGACCCAGCACTGGTAGGCTGCCGGCGAACTGGCGAGAGGCTGCGCTATATGGACATCGTGGAAGAAGTGTTGTCGGAGATCGGTTCTTCGTGTCAGGCAAAATAATGTTTGCTTTTGGGCTGCATCGCTATTTGAAGCGGGTCCGACTACAGACGTCCAGAGACGAGCTATCCAAAGCTTTAGGATTTGGTGGAAAACTCGGTGTTTCGGAAAATGATAAACTTCTGTGGAGTCCGTATAAGGTCTTCCAGTGTTGTCGTGTCCGATGCTTCGTTGTTAATTTATTTTAGGTATTTGTTTCGGTTTGCTGAGCATTTGGACTCCGTCTGTCGCGCATTCGTAAATTTCCATTAACACTCATGTTTGAGTTGAATTATACACGGCAACTGGTTCAGTTTCTTGTTATGTTTTATATCTAACGCCACATGTCTGAGTTAATATTATAAAAACGGCGATACAAAATAGCGATTTATCCAGTCTAAAAGTTGTATATATTTGGTATATAGTAACTAACAGTATATTTAAATTACAAATATGAGTTGGGGGGTCATTTATGAAACTGAAACATCGTAACGATTATTATTTATCTGTGTTCCATTTTTGTGCACATTTCTAAATTTTCTACTCGACATTAGCTCATAGAGTCAGTTCAGTGTAGGGATAAATACTGTTAAAAGCATAAATAGCCTAGCCTGGTCACCATTAAGTCATGACTCCGCTTGGGTCGCCCGCGCGAACTTGCGGACTAGCTGTGAATGCACAGTGACCGGCGATCAGGGCTGTGTGCGCCGTGAGAGGCGCAACGCTCCCCCGCAAGGCCGTGCGCAAAGCCCGCTGACGGGTCACACCAGTGCCATCGCAATCCGGGGGGGGGGGGCAGACCAAAGATGTGCAATTACGATCCAAAGGGAAGACCGAGCTCCCTGGCCGACGCCGGCAGGCTCTTCCTGAAACACACCACCTTTCATGGTCTGCGGCACGTCTTTCTCAGCGGATCCTACCCCCGCAGGCTGGCTTGGCTCCTGGCGTTCCTGACGGCGCTGGCTCTGCTCTTCACCTGGTCGTCCAACCGGGTCCGTTACTTGCTGTCCTCGCCGGTGCACACCAAAGCACACATGGTGTACGCCAAGCGCTTGGTCTTCCCCGCCGTGACCATATGCAATCAGAACGTAATACTGCCCAGACGAATGAAGAAGCCGGACATATTCACCGCTGGGAGGTGGCTGGGACTCTTGGGGAAGAACTGGCAGGTGGCTCCCGGGGCTAAAGAAGCGCTCGCGTCCGATAAGGACGGCCGCGACATGGCCAGCGAGCCACCCTGGTCCCCGCTCTCCCGCATTTTGGACTTTAACCACTTTCTTCCCCCTCCCCGAGAGTCCCAGGATAGCATGAGGCAACTGTTCGACCGGCTCGGTCACCAGCTTGAGGAGATGCTGCTTTACTGCCGCTTTCAGGGAGAGCTATGCGGACCCCGCAACTTCAGTACCGTGAGTACAACGCACGGGACGCGCACTCATCCGGCCAGTGGTTATTTCACACTCCCGGTGTTAGATCAGAACCTACAATTTTGTTGTGCGGATGTCCGTAAATATATTGAAACATAGGCATCTTTTAATATCGTTTAATAATCATGCGATGTTTAAAATGATCATTTCCTTCTTCAAACTTATGCCTATAGCCTAAAGCTGCATATAGCCTAATAATTATGTGCGTTCCTGCGTTTACCTTGCAACAAGTTGATTTCCAAAAATACACATCTGTGGCTCTTCCTGGACAATAACACGTCAGACTAATTAGCCCAAATGTTAACATGACAAAATATAGATAATCGGGTTTATTCATGTGTTTTTAATCGCTGCCAGAAATGTGTTTAATGAAACACTGAAACAACATGTATGTCTGCGAGAGGTATTCAGTATTCAGCTTTTCAGCTTGATTTGTTGTTCATTAGGAAGAGAACAGACTGTTTTAATTTTAAATGAAACCCCTTTCAGGTTGAAGGATTGTTAACCCTCAGTTTCAAGTATTTTTTCCAGAGAAAAGCTTTTCCAAGATAAAGACCAAATAAAAAGAAAAAAACATTTTCTACCATTATTCCAGGGGTTTCGTTGAAATTGCACTTAATACACTTCTCTTGATTAGTTCCCTTTCTATCAAACCTAATACCAAGTGTATTTTGAATACTGAGGTTGTTTGAATATCCTTTCCTTTGAAATTGCTTTCAATTAATGTAATACACTAATATGCTGTTTTTTCAGCAGGGCATGATGCTCTACAGTAATTGTTGGAATATTTCTATTTGTTAAGAATAATTTTGGTGTTGAATTTGGTTATATGCAATGAAGTATATTCAAATGATGTTTCTGCAGCTTTTATAACTTTCTGAAAGTTTTAGCTTTTACTGAAACCTGAACTATAGCCTTTAAAACAGTAGTTTTAAGCTCTCGCTTTCTCACTGAAATGTGTTTTCTAGAAAGAAACGTTCAGGCAGTGTACAGAGTCTATAGTAATGAATCCCGCAAATGAAGCCTTTACGAACAGTAATTTATTGGGTCTGATGGGATGAATGAATAGGTCTTAAAAGCATATTTCCTGAAAAATGTATTTCAGAGTAGCATAGTATGTATCTTTTGGGGTTTTGTATAATTTAGCCAAAATTAAATCTGATTTGGATTTCAGCTGCTACAGGCCTGCAAGTTCAGGCAAACACTTGGTACAAAGAGTGATATTCAGGCTGAAACCTTAGCCCTTTTGCTATCATACTTAAGGATTTGGTTCTAGCAATGTAAGCTAGCCATGAGTTCCTTGATTGCCTGGCTTGGACGTGAGTTGTTTCTGATGAAGCTTCTTCAGTCTTTTTGAGAATCAAAATGTGAATGGATTTTTGTCACTGGCACTCACCTACATTTTTTATTAAAGGCCATGCAACACATTGTGAATGTACAGAATGTCAGGAATTTCAGTACTTCATTCTCATTTGATTTTTAGTATCTCAGTGATGGTAACAATTTGACTGGAGTAAACTCAACCTCAAGCACAGTACAGGGCACTCAATGCATCCCCTGCCCCCTCACATTGCCCTGTGTGTAAAGAAGCACATTTTTGGGGGTGCAGCAGAGATGGTTACTAGTCGGTGTTTGTTTGGGGCTGAATGATCTTGAATCATTCCTAACAATAAAGCAATTCCCGTGCATTACTATCAAGACTCAAGCGACCTGCCCTGTGGGACTATACAGACAATGTGTACTTCTAACCTTTTCCGCTATGGCTGCCCTCTAAAACCAAGGAACATTCTCATTGCACTTCTCTGAACTTGCTCAAAAATAGGTGATATCCATTTGGAGCTGGGGTGATGGGAATGTACACAGTGTTCGAGGAGCAGCCCCACAAGAGAATTATACGGCCCTAGCTTGATTTCCCTTGACTTGAACACACTATCAGATCTCAATAAGTATCCTCTGTAATACTCCACTGAATTATTACAGTAATAATCATATAAAAAGTGCTAAGTCTTGCCAAGGTCGTAGCTGTTAGCAATATTCCTCCCACATGCCAATGCAGCATCTGTTTTGCATTAATATCCCCTTTGCCACCTCCTATGTATCCTCCCTTTCCCTTTTTTTCTGGGAATATCACTCTGTACCTGTGCATTCCTGCTGTATCTAATCTCGTGACTTTTGCTAATTTTGGTAAAGTGATTATATTATAGTGATATAAACCAAAAAAATGCAGTGGTACCAAAACAGAACCTTGAGGCACTACCCTCATTGTTGGCTCTGGCTCAGCTACAGCTTGCAGCTATTAAATGGTACCTTGTTTACGTTTGTTTCTTTGACAGCACACTGCTATGGTTTCTGACTCTATTTATTTTAAGCACAAGTCTTTCAAATGGACTTTCGTTAGAAGTTTAAAGTGTAATTAAAATATAATGGCTAATGTTTTCATTCAACTTTGGTGCTTAAAGCTATGCTGACTATTCTTCAAAACAGACAACTAAATAGCATAAAAAGTACTCTGTTGCTAAGGACCAAACAGTAGACTCCATAGAGTGACCAATTACAGAACATAATGTTACTTATTCTGTAATTGACATGACTGGTTCAATCCAATTAGCATCTGTAACATTTCCCAGTCTCCTGATGCTTGTTTTTTTTTTATAACAATTTCTGAAATAAGATTAGTCTGTGAATGATACTGCTCATTTGCATAAAAATACTCCTTGTTCCCTGAAATTTATTTTGTCTGAAGAAACCAATTTATCACATTGTCTTCAGAAATATTAGCATTGCATAGTATAGAAAAGGACTCTGAATTGGAAAATATAACATTGTTCATAGGCTTTATAGCATCTCATTTATATTTTGTTTTTGATGTTCTCTTTTTTGTTCCGATATTTATTTTATTACGCTGTTATCAGATGATCTTTCCATTTTCTCTGCGTCGTTTGCATTTGTATTGTGGTATTTTTGTGCTGCATGTGATAGTTAAACCTTATTGAATCCAGACATCAAACAGCATGGATTTTCAGTTTTTAATTATTAGTGAAAAAAGATTTAAAAACTTATCATTCTATTTTCTGAATGTAAAATACTAGGAGGTGTCACAAAGAATCTGAAACATAACTGAACTGACAAGCACTGAATACTTTTTTCTATAATGTGATTCTGATAAACTGCATTTCACATCCACTACACCAAAAGTCCTAACAGATACGGACAAAAGTACAACTTCTGTTACGGAGGGTGGGGGGAGGGGGGGGGGGTGTAATCTGACAGTATCTACAATCAATGAGATATTTTAGTGCCTTGCGGGACATATCAAAACATCTGCATGAACCCTCTGAGATGCATGGATTAGGACATCAGGTCAAAGGCAGCGACAAGTAAACGGCGACTCACCTCTTGTCTCCTTCCTCTGAGATCTGAAACATTTCACCCTTCCTGCTTCACTGGGTACCTGTAAGCCGCAGGCGATTCCAGTCTTCTCACATTACAAAGACATCTTAACGCAAAGCAAAACCTCCAGGCCATGTTTGTAGTCTGTATTGATCCACTCTGCTTTGGGATCCATACGGGATCCACTCGCCGCACCACAGACGCCGCGCAGCAACCCAATATCTTTTATTTTCGGACAGCACTGTTTGTCGTTATCATCATTATTTTCTTCGTGGTAATTAACTGCTTGCCGTTTGGGGAAAATGCATACAGCTTGTGGGAGAACTTTGGCAGCGTCGGTGAACAGCTTGGTCCCTTTTGGACCAAAGCTGGCCCAAGGCTCATGGGGAACACGCATTCTGGTTGCCTTTGAATAATTTGAAGTGCATCGGAAAGACTGAAACACCCAGAAAGATTAATCTTTTTTTTTAACGATGCAGAATGCAGATCAAGATTTTATGAAGTTCATTTTTAATTGGCTAAGCAAAATCATATTGATTTGGAATGTAGCGAAATTAATAATTGAATTGAATGAATGTAATCAATTCTGTAAATGTTAAACAGCTTTTGGAGATTTATGGCAAATGTATAAAAGTATTGATCATTTTCAGTGTCATTATGCAACGCTTTGGAAGTGAGCACTGGCTGACTGGCTCCTAAGGACTGGCTTAATGTCCTTAGGAAAATGTGTGAATAACATATTGTTTTCCAGCTTGTGTCTTTGTGTTTCTGAACATATAGACCATGCATAATATATAATAGAAATGATAAAATATGGATTCTGATTTATAATATTTGAATTAAAATCCTAACTGAAGTAAAATTACACAGATGTAATAGGACACATATAACATGCTTGGCTGACATAGTGGTGATGTGTCTGGTGCCCGTGTCCGATTTTTTTTTTGTGTCCTATGCTATTACCCTTATGCAAGCAGCCCTAAGGTTAAAAAAAAAGCTGAAATATATTAATTCATAAACTTCTTGTGGGAAAAAAGCTTTACATTCTGTCTCGAGCAATGACTGAGAGTGTGAAAGGGATCAATCATCAAATGACAGGTAACATATACAGGCTGACAGCAGGGTGACAATACCTTCCACTGGGTAAATGGGTGGTCAGACATTTAACATTGATTGCATCTGGGGAGTGGGGGGGGGAGTACAGCTTGCCGCTGAATCGATGGATAAATATTGTAAGCCCCTCCCCAGGTTTGATCTTGGAGTTTCTAACAGTTTGCCTCCCCAAAGCAGCGTCAGAATCGGACCCTTCAGGCTAATGTCACTGTCGTGTGTGCGACGTTGAGTGTGTCCTGCGGGACACGTTGTTGATGCGGTGTGTGGAAGCAGAGATACCAGGCGGTATGGGAATGAAGAGGCTCAGTGTGAGACTCTCCCAGCTGCTGCCCAACAGCCCTCTATTGCAAGGCCACCAACACCCCCCATCCTGGTTACCACAGCAACTCTCACTGGCTTCAGCCTTCTCTCTTTATCTACATTTTTGTAATTCTCTCATCTTTATCATTTTCTGACAATTTCAAATCATTTTATGATTTACTGGCTGCCTTTAAGAAGCTGTTTGTGCTTTTCTCATTCACACACAGTTATTTTGAGTTCAGACAGTTTATTGGTTTATATTTTTATATGAAGAAATGGCCCTGAAGGTTACGTTGAAATTATGCATAGAGAACAATGTTTGAAAGCTAAGTGAAATAGTGGATGATTTACGAACTTTGTAGTCATAGTAACGCTCAGCTGCTTTTCTATTCATTTGTTCATTTCTGGCGGAGACTGTAGGGACAATTAATAGATGCGAGTAAGATGTGACCTTTATTTAACTGTCAGCATTGTTTGTCATCAGTCGCATTATTGTTTTTGTTTTTCAATTTTGTTGATTTTCTGTTTTTTTTTTGTGTTTTTATGCCAGAACAATGAAACATGTGAGTCACAATGTCGCTTAAACAACCCAGAAGTCTAAGAAATGAATCTGAGGTATTTTCTGTGAATATGTTTCTTTATGAATCTGAGGTATTTTCTATGAATATGTTTCTTTTTTTTCTTCGCTCTAAAGTCATCGTCAATGAGCTCTCGTGGCAGAATGTCATTCCCATTCCACGTCACCGGTTATGCTTTGAAAAGGTCAGATTTCATTTTATTCTGCTGATGTAACCTCCTGTGATTACATGAAAACATACAAAATGCTGATAAGAGCAGGATCTCATTTGGCAGCCATGTTTAGATTTGCATGTGAAGGGCTGCAGGGTGTTTCTCCTTGTTCCTCTAATAGGGCTTTTTGCATTCTGTTGTAAGATTTGTTTTGCTCAACTTACCAACTCTGTTCCCTGTAAGGCCTATCCTACCTTAACTGTTTGGTTTCAGAACAGAGATAAAAGTCAGTACCTTAAGTGTACATGCACTGTTTCCACACAAACCTTATTTTCTTTTACGCGTGTTCAGTTTAATATATTTGGGTTGCTCGGTTTGGACTCCACCTGGCAACCTACTACTTAGGGGAGGCCCAGATCCTCTCCCACAGGCTACCAAGGCAAGGCAGGGAACCATTCAGGATCGCTGGGCACAATGACACGGGCAGTTTGGGCAACCAACCTCAGCATGTTATTGGACAGTGGGGGGAAACCGGAGCACCTGGTGGAAACCCCACAATGACACAGGGAGAACATTCACGCCACACACATGGAATCCAGGCAGAGACTCAAGCTCCAGTCCCAGAGGTGTGAGGCGATAGGGGGAACCACTGCACCACTATGCCACCCATGTTCTTAACCACAAATTTAAAAAAAATCTAATTTAAATATAAAGGTAGCTGCTCAGAATTAGTATTATTTATTAGTATAACTACTAAAAATATATATTTGGTCTATTAGTTATTAGTATAATTACTAAAAGTATATATTTGGTCTTTGTTTTCGTCATCTTCACATCACTTTTACTGGAGAATGTTGTGTTGGTAGCATTCTAGGCATGTCAGAACAGGCTTCTGTGTTCGTTCTGAGGGATGCCCAGATGTTCCCAAGATAGCTAGAAGATGTCCTGGGTCTGGCCCAAATTCCAGTGGGACCAGCTTCCTTAGGAGCCAATCCAGTGGCTTGAATCACCTCAGTTACCTCTGATTGAGTAGTAGCTAAAAGGTCCCCCAGGATTTTCTGAAATCCTCACATTATCACAAAGAGCAAGCATAGCAATCCTGAGAGAAACCTAATTTCAGCTGCTTCTATTCCCTTTTACCCACAGTTCTTGACCATAAGGGAAGATACAGGCATGTAGTGGCAAACTGTAAGCTTCTGTGAACAAGAGTATTTAAACTCAAAGTACTTAAACTCCTTCACTAAATGAAGACCCCCCCCCTACCACCACCAAAAAGGAGCAATCCACTCTTTTTCAAGAGATCACCATGGCCTCAGATTTGTAAGTGCTGATTCCCATCCCTGCCACTTCACACACAGTATAAAATTATTCAGGTGGAAGGTCCTGGTTGGTTGATGCCAGAAACACAGCATCATCTGCATATGGACAAAATGATTTAATAATAATAACGATGATAATAATAATAATAGATACCTTATTGATCCCCATGGGGAAGCTGTCTTTCCTCCATTTAATTCAAGGGTTTCATTCCAACCCATTTTCACAGGTGTTTGATTACTCAGTGAAGTCAAGTATGACACTCATAGGATGCCACCTTTCCAATAAGTCTGTTTGTGAAATTTCTTCCCTGCTAGATATTTGATGGTCAACTGAAAATGGTATTATTGCAAAGTCGAAGTTTTTAGGGACAGCAGAAACTCATCCATAAAGTGTCAGACCACGTAAAGTAACGGAGTGGGGAGGCCAAGCACTGAGACGCATAGTGCGTATAACACGCCAATGCTCTGTTTAGTTCCAACCTTCGTCTGGCATTAACTCCAGCACAAAAACTGTGCACCGAGAGCTTCATGGAATGGGCTTCTATGGCCGAGTAGCTGCATGCAAGCCTCCCATCAGCGAGCAAAATGCCAAGCGTCAGATGGAGTGCGGTGAAGCACCGCCACTGGGCTCTGGGAATGTGTTCTGGGGAGTGACGATTCACGCTTCTCTGTCTAGCAGTCCGATGGATGAGTCTGGGTTTGGCGGATGCCAGGAGAACATTACCTGCCTGACTGTGTGGTGCCAACTGTAAAGTTTGATGCAGGAGGTATAATAGTATGTGGTTGTTTTTCAGGGGTTTGCCCCCTTAGTCTTAGTGAAGGGAACTCTTAATGCTTCAGCATATCAAGATGTTTTGGACAATTCTATGCTTCTAATTTTGTAGGAACACTCTGGAAAGGCCCTTTTCTGTTCCAGCATGACTGTGCCCCAGTGCGCAAAGCAAGGTCCATAGAGACATGGTTGGGTGAATTTGGTGTGGAACAACTTAACTGGCCTGCACAGAGCCCTGACCTCAACCCCATCAAATACCTTTCGGATGAAATAGAGCAGTAATTGCAAGCCAGGCCTTCATGTCCAATGTCACAAATGTCTGACTTCACAAATGCTCTACTAAATGAACGGGATAAAATTTCCACATATACACTCTGAAATCTTGTGGAAGTCCTTCCCAGATGAGTGGCAAATCGTGTGGCCGCAAATGAGGGGACCAGCTCCATACTGATGCTACAGATTTAGAATGGGATGTCATAAAAGATCCTGTAGGTGTGATGGCCAGATGTCCCAATACTTTTGTCCTACGGTGTAGCAAGGATGACCACCTTTAGTCCTCTGTGCCAGGAGCCCTTCCAGCTATGGATGTAGCTTAATATCCTGTCAGTGAAAAACAAAAACAGGAATGGAGACAAGACACACCATTGCAGGAGACTAACACCCACTCCAAATTACTTTTGTTTTGCACCTGACATAACTCTTTCTACACCAAGCAAGAATCCACGCACACATCAGATGACACAACTGTAAACTCAATAATTGACGTTTGGCCAAGGGTGCTCTGGTACCATGTACATTGGCACGCATCCTTGTGTTCAAACGTGATACTCAGTATGAAAGGTTCATGACTAGAAGTCCCATAACAATTTGCCACTCTTGAAGTCCATACTTTCCAATCACTCCCTTCATGCTTTGAAGTCACACAGTAGGAAGGCATGGTCTGTAAGGTGGTGCCTTTTTGAGTATCTCACCCACTTTATCCAAGAAGGTTGGGTACACTGAGGTGCTTTTCGGTACATCTACACAATCACTGAAAGTTTTTCTCTTTGCAACTCAAAGCCATATAGAGGCCATCCTCTTGTCCAGTGGGAAAAAATCCACTTGCACATCCTCAACCTGGGAGTTCTGAATATCCACACAAGCCTGATATCATGGGAAATTCCAGAGTAGGAAGGATACTCCTGATAAATAGGTTTGGTTTCAGAGCCCAACTCTGTGTGGAGATCAAGCCATCCATTTATTGCTGATAGTTTTGCATCTCCAGCACCAATTTCCATTGCTTTTGTTTGATCCATCTGGATCCTTCGTGCTCATGCTTACCACCAAAACAGCATTGCATCTGACCCCCCCCCCGACCTTTCACCTTATAGGTGGTGAGCCCATAAGGTGGCCCCACACAGTCATTTCTAGTTCTGCCTGGCCACTAGGTATTCAACAGCAAACCACACCCCCAGACCTTCTGAGTGTTCTGGGTATTCTAGCACCTTCGTTTGGAGTCTTTTTTTGGCTCCTTGCTATGGACCAGTTTCACCCAACGAGGAGATCATGCACTGTGGATGCATGCAAATACCTCCCCCCCAATACCAAAATCATGAAACTTGGAGGGGATGTATGAATGAATGCCTTTATTTGTCATTATATATGAAATACAATGAGATGAAAAGCATCTCCTCCCGTGCTGACATGAAAAGACAAGAAAAGAAAAAGAGAAACATGAAACATGAGGGGGGTAGTAGTGATGATGGAGTTCAATAAATATATTTAAATATATAAATAAATATACGAGAGATAAATGGTTTAACTATAGTGTTGTTATTGCACATTCTTTAACTAATGTGCAATAACAACACTAGTGTAGTTCTTTTCCTTGTTAAAACACTGCTTCTTATTTCAAATCTTGCAATTGCTGGCATTTAAACAGTTTATGAAGGCATTAATCAAAGACAGCAGAGGTGCTAGCACTGTCGGAGCTCCAGACTCTTAGGAGGGGGAAGATGTTAATACGCTCAGGGTGCTGAAGTTGAATCGACCAATAGACTTTGTTGTTTTTTTGTGTTTTTGTATAACTGGTAACTAGCAACAACATAACAAACATGAAAACATGCTCTGACTACCACCACTTTCACTGCATTGAGAGATAAACATAATGCTATGTTTTTTGGCAAAAACTAGTCATATGTGTACTGACTGATGTACTCCGACACTGCATTACCAACAACAACCAGAGAGGGTGCTTAAGTACATCCAGCACCACTGTCCGAACTTTTGTATTTGTACAGTTTATAGAGCGAGTGACAGACTCTGCGCCCACTTTAATACACTTAATATATTCATTACCTTCTCTGCTTTTTGTGCTTCTATGAGGCAATATTCAGCCTGAGTCAAGAGGACATTGGGATAATATACATTAACAAGGATCCACTTTTCACACCAAGAATTTTAAAAGCACAGTAATAATGCCTGGGGCAGCAAATGTCTCCTGTGTGATTAAGGAGGCACACAAACAGGCTCTTCCAGACTGGCGCAGCATGAATGACGCACATCTGGTAATGATTAATCCACACACAAAGAACTCCTGTGGTTTTTAAAACAGATTTTAAATTAACCGATGTCCTTCGTCCTCACATTATTCATAGACTCACTTGCTTGATTTGAACTCCATGGTTAAAAAGCATCATGATTAAAATACGTTAAGGACTGGGGGGAAAATATCCAAATAAGTAGTTTCCACTTTCTGAGGTGTTTTGGCATAATGTCTGTCAACTTGTGGCTAAATATTGCTAAATGTACCGTCATATAATTTGAAGCGGTTAATCTTGCTATTGTTGTAACATCACATTATTGTAAATTACTGTTTAAACTTGCAGTGTCACTTCTATCATTTTTTTACGTTAATTTGAAGAATTAGATTCATTTGCAAACCTGTAGTACAAAATGATAATTAATGGGGCACTGTGTGGCTCTGCTGGTTAATACTCATGACTGGAAGGTTGTTGGGTCGAATCCTGACTCACAGGGTGATTTCACTGTTGGACCCTTGACAGAGGCCCTTAATCCCAATTGCTCCAGGGCCTGTCAGATCCTGCTCTCCCAATTGTGTGTCACTTTGGATAAAAGCATCTGCTAAAATAATAATTGTAATGAAAAGTTTGGTAAATGATACTGTCACTTAACCAAATTAAAATTGCCACTGCAGCAGTGGAGCAGCATACATGAATATATCAGTGATTCACTGTGTTAATGCTGGTGCTGATTTGCTATTTTTTCTTCTTCTCGTTGCATTAGATTTTCACCCGATATGGCAAGTGCTACACCTTCAACTCTGGACTAGATGGACGCCCTCTCCTAATCACCACAAAGGGTGGGACAGGGAATGGCCTGGAGATAATGTTGGACATTCAGCAGGATGAATACCTGCCTGTCTGGGGCGAAACAGGTGAGCGTCACGTGACCCAGAGAGAGAGACTGTATTGTCCTTTCTGAGCTGTCCTCTCTTTGTTGGTAATGCCATGTTTCTCTATGTATGCTGTTTAAGATGCACCCAACATTCATCCATCTTCCATAACCTTTTACCTAGTATAGGGTCACTGTGGGCGCTTTTCCATTAACTTCCGGTCGAGTGCCAGTACCGAAAGCTCGAGTACCGAAAGTACCAAACAAGCTGGGGTACTTCGGTATTTACAAACGTATTTGCTGTCGATTGGTTATGCAAATAGCCTGCCGCTGAAACACAAAATACACACAGCTAATAGCGAGAAACGAAATAAAAATAGTAGAAACAAAAATATAAGATGTAAAACGGAAGGATGAACAAACAAGGAAACAACCTTTAATCGCCATATGATCGGATGAACAGATCCAGAGAAATTTGGATGGCACGACTCTAAATAAAAATGTTTCTGCAGTTCCGGCCAATACAGTTTCCCTAGGTTTCCGAGGTCGCGCGCTGATTTCTACAGTCGAACCTCGTTACTACGTACTAGATGGGATAACAAAAACATGTACGTTATAAGCATAGAATGTTGTAACCACTTACTGCAAGATGGATGAAAGAACTTACGGAATATCCATGTAGATGATAAAACTTGTAATAGAACAGACCCTTAAATTGACTACAAAACAAACAAACACATTATTACTTGTTAAATAATTCAACAAAGCTCATTTGGATCCTTGAAATTTCCCTTAAATTACTCACGATTACTTAGTGCCGGCCGGCGACAAACGGCAACGAAGATACACAACGGCTGGTCAAAATGGATTTTTAAAATAAACATTCGCATCCAAATTGGCATTTGGCTTGAAAATATGAATGAAATATTGGTCGAATTAAATCATAAAATCCTTCACTCCCATTATTATTCTGAACTCACAATTACCGGCATAGCCGGCATTTCACAAAGTTTAATAAACAAAGAATACGCACACAACACTTAAGCCATTACTACGCAGTCCATTAACGATCGGTCTAGGCGACTCATTTAACGCGGGAAGTTTGCCAAGCGACGCAATAGACAAACGTGCATTGTCGGGCGAAGATCAGATAGATAGCGACACAAGTTGTGGTGGGCAGGGACGACGCTGTATGTTGTAACGATGGTTAGTTTTCGTATTTTCTCTAGAAATTTGGACGTTGTATCGAAGTTTACGCTGTAAGGTCGTATGCTGCAAACATTGGCTGCTATTGGAATAATACATAGGCTAAAAAGGGGAATTAAAAACATGTACGTTGAAAAGGTGAAAACGTTGTATCCGGGGTCCGTAGTAACGAGGTTCGACTGTACACGGTTTCGCTGTTGTACGTTTCATGTCTTTTTACGAAGCTCTTGAGGTAACAAAGCCACATTTTTAATAATATCTTTACGATGTTTTAATAAATTAAATTATTTAATTCGCTGGATAGAGATATTTCTTGATGAAAACGGTATGGTATTGCTTATAAGACTATTTCATGCGTGACAATCTACAGTGTTCACATGTAATAATGTATTTGAGTGATTTTCAGACATTTCACATATAACTGGTTTAATATTAGGTGAAACATTATTTCCTGATAGTCAGGAGAAACGTAGGGAAACTCGAATTGCCCGGAACACCTTAATAGTTAATACCAACCAAGCCGCTTGGAAGAAATGGGGCACACGCGAAAGACCGAACAATGCCGCTGGAAAATAAATAATTAAATAATTTGTTTGCTTTCAAAAGACTGAATTAGCAGTAAGATTATTCTTACTGCTTTGATCGGCTTAGCCAAAGTAAGTGTACCTACGTAAATGTAAATGATGGCAGCATTCATGCAATCTGGATATTATTGAATCTTACACTGTGATAGAACCTAAAGTATGGTACCTGGTGCGGTGGGAAAATGCCCTGTGAGTTTGGAGCCGTTCCCGGCCAGCACTAGGTATGTAGGTCCATCGGAGGGCACATGCTGACTCGCACTATGAACAATTTAGACACTGGTTCACCTAACTGCCCCTGTCTGGACTGGGGGAGGAAACCAGTGGATCTCAAGATAATCCACACTAACATGGCTATGATATGTAAATCTGAGGTGGGCAGGAATTGAACCCACAACCATGAAGTTAGGAGGCTGTGGGGTTACATACTTAACCACTGTGGCAAATTAATGACAACAACCCTGGATAGGGCCTCGTTGGGGGGAGTTAAGGTCAGTTAAATGTTAAGGTCAGATAAACAGGGGAAGGGCAGTCCTCGAGACACCCCTGTCAGAGAAGGCAGATTTACAGATAATCCCAATTTGCCAGGTGCTGAAACATTGGCCATTTTATGTATTTTTATTCACACAGAAATGTGACCAGGTCAGTCACGCTCGCCCATGCACACTGACACCAGCAGCGGGCACCGCTCACAAGGTCTCACACATACTGACAGGGGTGAACTGTGCCAAACACGACCATGTCTGCACACTGCCCATTGTATGCATTTCATCATAGCCATACCCGATAATTGAAAATAGGTGCAATATGGACATGCAAATTTGGTAACCAGGACGAAAAAGGGAATTTTAGAATCGCCAAGGGAGAATCCATCCCCTCACCAAGGCCAGTCTTCAAAAAGGGACTGCAGTGATTCCTGGAGTGATTCCCCCCTCCTGTATGAAAACAGCCGCACTTTTAGTCTGTCCTGTGAAGATCCAGCAACTGCAAATCCAGACTCAGACATCCGTGATCTGTCACATGGCCTCCTTCATCACTTTGCTTGCTATTGCTGTGGTTCATACACATGGCAGCAGAAAGACTTTTCGGGCGTTTTCTCTGTGTGTTACCTCCCGCAGACGAGACGTCATTCGAGGCGGGGATCAAGGTCCAGATCCACAGCCAGGACGAGCCGCCTTTCATTGACCAGCTAGGCTTTGGGGTGGCACCCGGTTTCCAGACCTTTGTGTCCTGTCAGGAGCAGCGGGTAGGCTGGGGGGGGCAGAGCAGAGGGTGTTGGTGGAACGGGGGGGTGGAAGATGTTTGAGAAAGGCCTGACTGCTCCAGTAAACCCATCCAGCTGAGTAAGTGGCTGAAAACAAGCTGTTTTGAAAACTATGTCAGCGGGGCAGCTGTGTAAGGTAGGGCAGCTATCAATGGACTATGTGAAGAGACTGTTCAGGGCCGTATGCAGGGGCGGGGCCAGAGGAACACTGGCCCCAGCTGGAAGCTGAATGGCTCCAAGAGTGCCCCTTCCCCTGTCACTCACCAGTTCAAAACATACCATTGGTTAATGTTAAGGTTGGCCCCTCATCTGAATTAGGGCCCTTCCCATACCTTCCACTTCAAATCATATAATCACCCCTGACTGTTTGTGTCTGAATTCCCAACATCCTTCCCCCTAGTTAAACATTTGGCTGTGTGTCAAAAGCATGTAACTCTATCATTTAGGCTCTACAGGGTATGACTAGGCTGTGCAGATGCAGATGGTTGTTTAATAATCACCTTCACAGCTGTAGCTCGTGATTTCACCCCTCATCTGGCATCTGACTGCAAAAAGCTGTAGAAGAAACATGATGTAAGTTATCCAACGAAAGGTCGGCCCACATGTTTGACTGTCGGAAGTGCCAGACAGGAGTTTTCTCCTGCGCTGTGCTTGGCAGTTTTAAGGAACCCTTTGCCACTATCCAATAGCATTTGGATTAGCCAATTGAATAGCTCTTCCTTGAGATGCTTCCCTGTGTGGCAAAACGGGATGAGGAGGGGTAAAAGTTTCTGCAACGGGCTCATTGGAACATCCCAGGAAGCCTGCGGGGGTGTTACCGCTGTGTGACAGTGGGCGTGAGGCTTTTACAGGAAAAAGCAAAAGTGTTAGTCTTCATATTAAAAGTACAGCTAATACACTACATTAGCCTTTCTATTACATTATCAACAGCTTTTCTAGCTGCCCCCCTTCCCACCCTCTCCGCAGACACTTACACAGTCTCAGCACACGATTCTTCGGTTAACATGTTTACCGTGGAAGATGAGGATGGTTGTTTTAGTTAAATAATTTTAAAACTTGCCTTTTAAATGAAAAAATAGCTTTTCACATTAAAGAATGACCCATGTAAATGAGGGCTACCTGATATCGGAAAATTATCAAATATCGCTATGTGAATTCTTCACGATAAATACTGTGAGTTGAAAATGTGCCTGAAATAAACCATAGCTAAACAGAGCTTGTTATTCTTCTTCTTATTATTATTGCTTGTAACTGCCAGAAAGGCATTGAAAGTGCTGTAAAATCAGTGTATACCGCGGTATAATCTCTAGACAGTATGATCTGATCTTGACCCAGTTGAGTGTTATGTTCTTCATGATGTGACAATTGCATGTGCATGACACAGTTATTTACAATTATTTATTTATCAGATATTTTTATCCAAAGCAACATACAATAGAGAAAGTAGAGTCAGTCGGTCCCTAGGTTAAGAGCCTTAAATACTGTAGGGTAATACTGTGTATGCATGTATGTGACTGTGCATTTCTGTGTCATGCACACGTTTTCTCTCCAGCTCACATTCCTGCCCCCGCCCTGGGGCGACTGTAAGTCTTCAGCCATGGACTCAGACTTCTTCAGCACCTACAGCATCACTGCGTGTCGCATCGACTGCGAGACGCGCTACCTGGTGGAGAACTGTAACTGCCGAATGGTGCACATGCCCGGTAGGGTCTCAGCCTGCTCGCCACCTGCACACGCAGGCATTCTCAAACCTACCACCAGCTCAGACGCTATTTAAATTATTACTATTTAAATTAGAAGTGGGCAAGTCTAAGGCCAAAGAGGATGACTGAATCCCCACAGCTGATTTTAAGGATATTTTTATGAGGGGAACTGGGTTAATTTAAACGTAATTATGGCTCTGCTTTCAGGCTACCTGCTTTTTTCTCTTCCAGCGAAACGACAGCCAGTCTTTTATAAATGTCCCAGCCACTACACTGGGTTTTATTTCTCCGTTATCTGTGGCGTTCCATACTCGGCAGTCTATATAGGCCCTATGGACCCTGTTTACATTAGTATCTTCTTGTAGCAGTAGCACACGGTAAGCGAAAAAAAGCTACTTTTACATTGTGTTCTCAATTTAAGAAAAATTACATTAATTACTTACATTTCTAATCTGGGGGATTTAAAGATCACTGTATTGACTGGCCTCAACCCAAAAGGGGTGGTGTGTTTTTTCGAGATAAAGGCCGCCCAGATAAGAACAGCGACTCACACACTGTGCCTGGGCTCTGCTTTCCTGCAGGGGACGCCCCATACTGTACCCCGGAGCAGTATAAAGACTGTGCCGATCCAGCCCTAGGTAAGCCCCCCACCCCCAGCTGCTGGTCCTATTTTGATCTGTTAGTTACGCCTCGACAAGCCCCACGTTTCTGTCACACTTTATCTCCCTCCTCCCTTTTCACTTCTGGTCGTTCCACTCGTTCACAATTTGACATTCTCGGCTCCTTCTGTATCCGGTGTACTTCCAGAGCTGTCCCTTTCTCTCCCCCAAGATTTCCTAGTGGAGCGGGACAACGACTACTGCGTGTGCGACACCCCGTGTAGCCTGACCCGCTATGGGAAGGAGCTCTCCTTCGTCAAGATCCCCAGCAAGGCGTCGGCCAAGTACCTTGCCAAGAAGTTCAACAAGTCCGAGCAGTACATCTCGTAAGTGCCCGCCGGAGAGACCACATTCGGCCCCTCCCCCTCGCGCCCATGTGGGCACTTGCTGGGTCCGGCAGCAGGCCGGGCGAGCGACACAATGTGGCACCTTTAATGAATGAATCAATCAATCAGGCTTTATTTATAGAGTCAATTAAAACAACAGGGTTTGACAAAAGTGCTGCATAAAACCAAAAATAAGTGCAAAACAAATCAGAATAGGAAACAAAATAGGTAAGAGCTGTAAAAACGCATAAGAGATGAAGAGATGATGCACGAGAAATACGAACCCAACGAAAACAAATGGCAGGTATGAGTGTAAGGATAGGTCTCTGCAGTTTAAAGCATAATGACTCATAACCTGGTACCTGGTTTAAGTTAGGCCACAGCCCTTGTCGCCACACACCTGCCTGAGGATTTAAAAATATCCTGGCGTGTAAGTGGGTGAAGACACAACGTCGCTTTGGATGAAGGCATCAGCCAGGCTGCCGAAGGTGAACCAGAGCGTCTACGGCAGCTGCTCGACAGCGGGTGAAATTGCGAGTTCTTCACGTCACTCCAGCTGATCGTCTTCCTTGAGTAGATTATCTAACTCACGCCGTCACTTGTTCTTGACACGTAATGATCTGGCTTCCCAGATCGGGCACTGCAGTCTGATTCCCGCTAGCCACACACCCCACATCAGAAATAGCCACAGGCCCACCCTCACCCTCGGTCGAAAAGCATAGAGTGGCGGATAGATGGTATCTGTCTGCAGACGTCACGTTCGGTGCGGACGGACATTTCGCCACAAGCCAGTCCTGTGGGACAGAGATCAATACGGAGAATGATACTGGCTTGTCAAGATAAAACGCATCCATCTTCCATCTGTTTTTCCGATACAGAGTCGATGAGCTTGTCTAAAGCAGCACAGGTCCCCAAGCAGGGAACATAATTCATCACAGAACACACACACACACACATTCGACTTATTTAGCAAAAGCTTTTACCCAAAGTGACATACTTTTTAATTTTTTTTTTTTTTTGAGGAAGCGGGGTCAGCCGGTCCCTGGAGCAATTGGGCGTTAATGGTTTTGCTCAAGGAGCCAATGGTGAAATCACTCCGCCGTCCACAGGATTTGAATGGGCGACCTTCTGCCCATAGGCACGGTGCCCTAACCTATTCAGCCCCGCACTCAGACACTCACCCACTACAGTGGATGAGAGACTTCTATTCACGTAAATGCAAGTCTTTGCATTAGGTCACGCTGGTGAGCTAATGGAGTGACGTGCAAACTTCAGTAAACCCATCCGTTCTACTTATGTACAGGCTTATAACCGATTCCCTCTCACTTATCCCCAAACCTGAAGAAATAAATGCATGACACGAAACAAAAATCAGACACCAGAGGTTGTTTTTCCGTTTTCATGCTACAGCCACTTAGCACATTAGCCACACTGGCCCTGAGTGGGCCGTCTTCTGGCTACAGAAGAGCCACTCTTTCCTCTCTAAATCACCTGGAGACCGTTCAAGAGTCGCAAGGCAGGGACAGAGTTTGCTGAAGTTTGTGTCCCTGTCTCAATTGCAGGGACAACATCTTGGTGCTGGACATATTCTTTGAGGCTCTGAATTACGAGACCATAGAGCAGAAGAAGGCCTACGAGCTGGCGGGGCTGCTGGGTGAGTCTGTGATCCCATTCCTGTGGGATGAGATCCTATTGGATGAGATCCTGTGGGATGGACCTTTCGTGGTTACCCAATGGGGGGGGGGGGGGGGGTTGCCCTAGCCACCCATCTCACTGCCCTCAGAGACTGCATTCTTTGACGGGCAATTTTGTTGGCTTCACTTTTACGTGGCCTTGCAGAAACACCATAGCCCCAAAGCACGCCTAAGTGCCTCGACCCTTCCCCCCTCCACCCCACTCCTTCCCCTTTAGGTGACATCGGAGGTCAGATGGGACTTTTCATTGGAGCCAGCATCCTGACCATCCTGGAACTCTTCGACTATCTCTATGAGGTGGGGCACTCTAACTATCATTATTGCTTTTTTATACGTTTAATTCAAAGTGTTGCATGGAAGTGGAGCTGTAATATGATATTTTGGAGGGAAAATAGACTGTCAGATATTCCACCTGCCAGGCAGATATTTCATTTTTAGTTTGCATTCATGTCATTCAGCCCCAGGTATGGTAACACAGCTTACGCTGGCCTTTTTACTGGGACATCAGCATTTCAAATTTCTTTGTATATTTCACATTTCATTGTATATGGGTAAAAAAAACAAAGAAAAGTAGCTGGGTTTACAGATCAAAAAGTAAACAAAAACAGTGATATATAACCATAGCAATTTTTGAAAGAAAATATTATTTTCATTCTCTATTCACTCATTAATATGAATGTTAATTATGCTATGCTGTGCATTCGCTGGAAAGGGAATTTCTTTGATATTCTTCAATGAATAATCTGATCCGGAGTAACTGCAAAAAAGCATGTAGCCTTGCAGAGAATGACTTTAAGAGCAGCATGCATCATCTTTCTGTTTCCTAAATATGTATTTATTGATTAATAAAGCCTTAGATACAGTCATTGCAGGGGTCCCCCCCTCTCACCTCCACACTCTCTGCTGTCTCTGGCCTAGCAGTTAAGATAGGCAGACGCCCAATGCTTCGTATGTAATCTAACCCGCTATCTCCAAATCAGGCCTTTTTTGCTCAACAGTTCACCTGGTCTGAGTCGATTGTATTTCCATTAGGGTTGTGCAATATGGCATAAAATTCATATTGCGGTATAATTTGAACCATAGACGGTAGATGGTATATATATTGTGGTATATGATTTCATCTGTAAATTTCAACATAACTGTTTTTGTAAGGGTAACATATGTTCATAGCATAGGCATTGCAGCAGGAAGTTGTATAGTAAACTTTAAAAAAAAAAAGAACATTTTAAAGTATATCAACGTAGAATATTTATTGTGCAAATCTGCAACTATAGAAAAAAATATGAAAACATTTAAAGTACCTTAACTGGTTTTATCTTATATTAAAAACACAGGTTGGTTTTATAAACTGTACTGTATAGGTAAGCAGAAAATAAGACACAGAACTAGACTAGTGTCATAACTCCATCTATATTAGTATGACCAGTCCTGCAGGGGTTCGGGTACCCGACAGGTGACCCGCAAATTTTATTGAAACAGGTGAAAAATATTCTACTGTGTCAGATACGGGTTCGGGTCGGATCGGACGCAGGAGAGCCAAGTTGCGGTTTTCAAAACATCATGTGCCAACAAAAAAAATACCCTAGGGCTAAATTTTAGTGACAAAATCCCTGCATTCGAGATGATAAAACGTAAAATCTGTATCAGTTTATGTCTGCACGTGCATTCCCGGAAATATCTCCCACTTTCATTTTCAAAATACGCATGCGATCTCCTCCAGCTGTTCGAAATGGATGCTGAAGTAGTCAGATGAGGCCATCAACTGTGGACAATATTCTTTTTTTATACAGTAATATAAAGCACCGCACCAAATGCTAGTCTTCACCTTTGCGTAGGAATTCCAATCGGGTAATAAAATGTACAGTGCGCGTAGGTATAGCCGATAAAACCCAATACTGTGCAGGGTAGCCTATTGAACATTTTATATAATATTAGTTTTATTGACACATTTCATTGTAAGCTGGAAAGGGCATGGCAATGTCACAAATTATTTGAGTTTGGAGGTAGGCTACTACCATTTATATTGCTTATTAGGCTGTTATTAAGCAACATTTACATTTGGCTATGCCTTTTCAAGTGATGTTGCACACGTTTGTTGTGCCAATAAACTTTTGTCTTTAATTTTTAATCTGACTGATTTTCATTCGTGTGCGGGTCGGGTGTCGGTATTTATTTATAGCGGATCGGGTGCAGAATTTTGTTTGATGTCTTTCATATAACGGTTCAGATACGGGTGTAAGTATGAGCGGGTGCGGTTTGTCAAAGTCAGACCCGTGCAGGACTCTGCTGCCGGGTGCAGCAATAATCATATAGGAACAATTTTCATATAGATAATAAATTGATGCGACTTCATTACGTCTTTTTTCCTGGCGAGGAGTGGAAATTTCTGCGGTAGGGCGGTATAATCAAAATCTCTCCCGTTGGCCAAATTTATATCACATACCGTTTGTATCGTTTATACCGCCCAGTACTAATTTCTATTATAACTTACTTCTCCAGTTGAAGAGTCTGTTTGACATGGGGAACTTTTTTTTAAGCTTCTCTATTATCCACTCGAATTCAGTCACATCCATTTGCATCCACAAATAACAATTCACCTCCTCTCACACCCATTTGCATCCATCTACATTCTAAGTCATACATTCCCATCCAGGCACATCAAATTTGCATCCTTTTCATATCTTTTTCCATCCACAGGCTATGCATTAGCAGACGGCTGATGGCGCATTGAGTAACACTGATGTGTCACCATGGTATCCTGCCTGTAGTATGTGTGTGTTTTCCTCCTGCAGTCCAAAGACATGTGGTTAGGCTAATCAGTGCTGTAAAATTGCCCATGGAGTGCATGTGTACTGTACTGTGCAAAAAAATCTTAGAATCAGAATCAGAAAACTTTATTGATCCTGGAGGAAATTGCTTATGCGATGACTACCACAACATGCAACACAGAGACACAAGAGCAATAAAAAGTAATAAATTAATAGAATAGTCTAGATAAAGTCTAAATCGAAATCTGTAAGAACAATTTAGAAAATCAGTAGTAGTAATAATAAGTACTATTAAGCAATAGTATGGATGATATTGCACATAATAATGCTAATGTTCTGGCACCTGGTAAGAACATTTTACAGTATTGCACATAGTAGACTGTTGTACATCATAGCAAATCTTAGGCAGGCAATTAAAATTTTTAAAGCTATTTATGTGGGTAGTAAGTGTATATTTGCTCAAAAAAAATGCTATTTAACATTACAGCAAGTGCAAATTACGAGTAACGCAAGAAAAGTTACCACAAATTTCTTCTCTTTTCCAAAGAGTTACTGATATCTCATTGTATGGCTAGAACACTACTGCTCTGTTTCCTGAACCTCTCCTAAGGGGGACCTCAGCCATTCCATGTATTCGTTAAATTCACCACCCGCTTATTTAAATAATTGACTTAATTAGTTAAATAACTGATTGAGATATTGATTAACCAAATATGGTGTGTCAGAGGTCAAGTTGAAAAATACATGGGTGTATTGGATGGTTAACTTTGGGAGAGATTCTGAAATGACTAAACTGACACACTTTGACAGACGTTCCCTGGGTTAAGAGCATCCAACTTAAAGACAACACATACTTATGAATGGACTTGGTACACTCACACATCCATTCCCAGCCACTCACACGCATTTACATCCACACACCTCTATTTGCGAGGCCAGAATTTCTCCCCTCCTGTCAAGTACAGGGATGAGTATGGAAGAAACGCTGCTTAGAACATGCTAGGGGAAAAATGAGAAGATGACGTGTGCTTAAAGTGGCCCCTTCACCACTCAGGGTGAACTGTTGAGCAAAAGAAAGGAGAGAGAGCAAACTGAAGAACAGCTCATAGAGTCTCACTGGCCTTTGAGTTCCGCCCTTGGATTCCCCCTGTATAATCTATGAATTTCCTGCCTCATTGGTGAGGGTGGGATATTAGCTGAAGCTGATCGATTTCTACAGGGCTGGTCCTTAAGTCTTATGCATTTATGCATTTTGCTCAGCTAATAATATTCCTCTTATAAATGGAACATTTCTTACCAAGAGCTATTTTATTTTAATGTCTTTCACAAATCTGTTTCATTTATGGAACTAATTTGCCATATGAGTTGGAAAAGATAGATTATGCTTTATTATATTAAAAATACACAATTATAATATTAGTATTTATATGATGTTTTGATCATTTATTTCATTCCTAAATTACTAATGAATTTCTTCATAGGGATGTAATTGTCTGTAATAATATTAAGAATTACAGATTTTGATGAACATAACCCAGAAAAAAAACAGAACTAATAAACACAAAGTAAATAACTGTTGATTATCTTTATTTAATAATGAAATATATTTTGAAGCTCAGAGTAATGACAGCATATTATGAAAGAATTTATTAACAAAGACAAACAAATCTATAAATCGACATGCTGTACATATTGTGCCATGTGCAGCGTTTGAATCAGGGGTGAAAATGGCTGACATCTGATTTTGCTCACAGGTTATCAAATACAAGGTGTGCCGATGCACAAGGAGGAAACGCAAGCGCAACAACAACAATGACCGCGGAGCCGTGCTGGGCCTCGACGACGTGAAACGCCACGTCAGTATCCATCCGCCGGCCGCTCAGGCTGGGGGTTTGTGTGGGGGAGGGGAGAGCGACAGGGCCGCCAAAGAATGGCAGGAATTCCATTCAGGAGCAGTGGGCGTTATGGAAGGTTCTACCAAGTGTTCAACACAGTATTGTGCAATCAATTATTAACTGAGTTGCTGCTGTAATTGTCTTAAGACATGACACCTGTCCAAGAACAATTGGAATTTTATGCTTATTTGATTTTTCAGTCGTTCAGCTGAAGGTGATTGACACTTGCTCCATTTCCCGAGATTTCGCAGCCCTGAAGGTAGCACTCCTCTCTTGGGGCCGTCCGCCTGTCATCCTTCTTGACTAATGGCACCAGCAATCTAATACCCATCATCCCACAGTAAAATGAGCCTCGTGAAACTTGGATTACATGCTGCTCATATGTGATAATGACCCTGTAGCGGAGAAAAATGCGATCAACTGAGATCATGTAAGGACTGGAATAGTGTAAAGTACACAAACAACTGTCCTCTAAATTCTTTTGAACTATGAAAGTTTATTGAAGCACATTTATTTTGGAGTGTTCATGCATTATTGAGGAAGCAGGGTCAGCCAGTTCCTGGATCATTTGGGCTTTCTGACGGACCCAAAGCTGGGATCTCCATGCCAAATACAAGATTTTAACTGGCGATGGATACGAGTCCTGATCCACAGAGCCGCACACACCGCCATGGTGATTCATGTAGATTACATGACGGTGAAATGGTCTGCGGCCTCAGAATCCTGTCCTTGTTCTGTGTTTGCACAGATTTTATCCCACAACAATGTGGTTAGATGAATCATGTCACTGAATTACCCAAAAAGTGTATATGTGTGTGTGTGTGTGTGTGTGCGTGCATGCGTGTGTGTGTGTGTGTGCGTGTACATGTCTGTTTGTGTGTGTGTGTGTGTGTGTGCGCATGCGTGTGTGTGTGCGTGCATGGGTGTGTGTGTGCGTGCATGGGTGTGTGTGTGTGTGCATGCGTGTGTGTGCGCGCTCCCTGGAATGGCATCCATGCTTACTGTGACGTGGATAATCAGTAACAAATACCCTATTTTCAAACTTCTAATAACAAATGAAATCCAAGCAGCCCCTCTTGTCCATTTTGTTTGTTTAATGTACAGTGAGAATTCTCTGCTTCTTCCTTAAGTGGATCTTCACATTTTTAGGGAATTATGTAATGGGCTTTAATTCTCCCATCAGAGGTGCGAACGATGCTGTAATTTGCACGAATCCACCCCCACTGTCGGCACTGAAGTGCAGACTGCGTGCTGGATGGGTACTGTGACGAATGCTCTTCCTAGTCACTCTGTTCTGGAGTTGTTCTGTGCTGCTTCTTAACAGAAAACCCTTACTCAACAGTGTACTCGATCCATGCAGAATAATGTATTTTCAATGTAGGCTAAAAATAATGGTGAGAAGGTACTGGGCCGCGTTACACGCATCTGAGTCACTGGTTTTCAGGCATGTAATGGGAAGAGTCTGAGGGAAGTGTAAGATGCAGTTTTGATAATATGAGAATACTCTCTCTTTTCTCTTTTACTAATTCACTGTGGCGCATCACTCAGTTTCCTTCACTTCTGTTGTCACTCTCCATTTTCATTTCCTCCTCAGTGCATAAATGCTTCCTCTGGTACATCTTTTTTTCTGTGTGGCTCAGCGGGTTAAGACCCTGTTCCCCTGATCAGAGGGTTGTTGGTTTGAACCCCAGCACCAGCAAACTAATGCCACCATTGTGCCCCTGAGCAAGGCCCCTAACCCCCCTAGGCCAGGGGTCGGCCACCTGCGGTTCTTTTACCACAAAGCTGCGGCTTTCCTCATAACGATGGACAAACGATGGGGTTCACACGTCCTGTCTTAACATATTATGATAATACTTTCATAAATATTCATAATTTATTTATGGGTTATAAATATTTTTATTTATTCGTTTAGATATTATTTTAGCTATATACAAATGCCGCAGTCTGTCGCACGCTTCTGTTATGTCTTAATGGCATGATTTACATCTTCTTTAAAAGAGGCGTGTTTCCAACGGGAAGTGACGTTTTCATCCGAGTTCCGAGTTGGAAAGAAATGATCAAACACACCATTAGTCCGCGTTTTGCCTGCCTTACCTGTAATTAAACCTCATATTCCCTGATACCCTGAAGCGACAATATTATTATAATTAAATCTATTAATGATTTATTATTAATATTAAAATAATTAATAAGAAATCTTTATTTTAAATGTATTTTATTATATAATAATTACTGTTACTGTCAATCATTGTTTAAATGTATTTTTACTGTCTAAATATATGTATTCAGCTAGTGTAAACATGCATGATGCTATCACAGCG
>JABFDZ020000131.1:3093718-3113955 GCA_019775955.2 Pollimyrus isidori
GTAATTTACGTCAAGTGATCGGCTTTTTTGATCGGCGCTTTTGGGGTTTGCCGATCAAGTTATTTTTAGCCAATATCAGCCGATCATGATCGGTGGCCGATCAATCGGAGCATCACTACATTTTAGATTCTGTTCCAGAGCCATGTGATTCAAAACAGGCATGTGACCTGTGTGCATGTTTTGGTTTTCTGATGTTTGTGCCAGGGCTCGCTTGGTCCTGTTTTCTGAAAGGTGAAGTGCCATATTGCATTTATAAATTTGTTCACCTCACCTAAGAGACGTCCAGTAAACATTTTCTTCAAATGAGTGTACACATCGTTAATTGTCATTGGGTAAAAGTCAATCTGAGATCCACACAAATAGTGCTTGTGGAACTAGCACAGCTGCGGATCTTGGTGCTAGACCTGTGATATATATTGCGCAATAATCAGGGACAGATTGTTGTTTTTGTGTGGTTTTTAAGGGACGGATTAGCCATGTCCCTGTGAAGGTGTGGGGCTGCTCTGTTTAACAGTGAAAAATGTTAGATGACACATCGCTGAAGCATCGCATGGTGTGATGCTTTTATTTTTTTGCTCTGTATGCGTGATTTAGGATGCGTGTGATGTTGTTCGCTGTCCTTGGCCAGTCTGCCTTTGTCTTTTCTGAATTCCATCGAAGTTACATCATGCAGCTCGTTCAGTAAAAACATGGCTCTTTTGTCCCATTCTCAGAGGCCGGGAATGCCCCCCACCAGCCGCATGACCCCCCAGGGCCCTTCGATGGGACCCCCTGGTTACGGCGCCAGCCCAGTGTCGCGACCTGGAATGCCAGTCATGGACCCATCCCGGAAGAGGCCCGCCCCTCAGCAGATCCAGCAAGTCCAACAGCAGAGCCGCACCCAGCAGTAAGCACTCGACCTGGGCTAGGTCGGGTTCTCAGATGGGCTGTGGACCCTGATCTTTAACAGTGGCTCTTTGGGTGATGACGTTCTAATGACAGTTTCTGATCTGTCTTCTGCTACACAGTGCCAAGAAGAAGAAAATGGCTGATAAAATTCTACCTCAGCGGGTGAGCATGTTCAGTTGGGGAGTAGATTTATTAATGTTGTATAAAAATGATCTGTTTTATCAACAAGTGAATGTATCAGTGTTCTTCCAGTATATGTGAACTAAATGCGTGCCACTTTGGTAAGTGTGTGAAAGAGAATTCTATAGAGATAAAATTAAATTTCTATCAATGAATATTTCACAGCCTTGAATAGCAGGATATATAGCATGGAGGCCGAAGTCCAGTACGTGAGGGACCTTGATCCTAATTGCTAATGTGAAATATCCACTTGTATGGATGTTCTGCGTGTACAGCTGTAGGTTTGTTGGTATTAAGGATACACATGTCCTTCCTGTGTTCAAGCTAGTTTTTTCCCCTACCTGCCCCACAGATCAGAGAGCTGGTCCCAGAGTCTCAGGCATACATGGACCTATTGGCTTTTGAGCGAAAACTTGACCAGACGATCATGCGCAAGAGGTTGGACATACAGGAAGCCCTCAAAAGACCGATCAAGGTAGGCGATCGACTTAACCGAATGTGTTTCTCTGCCCTTTCAAGGGCTTCATCTCCCTCATCCAACACACCACGTCTGAGTAGAGGAGAACATGTTTTCCTGTTATTCGTAGTCGCAATACTTAGGGTAACAAGCATTGCAATACATTTTCAGGTTGAAGTTTTACATTGTATTTATCACTGTGTTAAAACTGGATGGGCTGTAAAAGATTTTAAGAGCAAAAAGCAGTCAAGTCTGTGGTGGTTAGAAATGCTGGAGTGTGACCTTGGTCCCAGAGGAGCTTTGAGTTTCCAAACAATTGCTGTCAACACAGTGATTCTCTCTGGTCACGTCCCTAGGAACATGACTTCACTAAAACCTTTCTTATTTTTTGGACCTTCTTTGAATAATAAGGTAGAAAACATGAAATCCAGACCCTACAAATTTGCTTTTGTGAGAAACGCTACCGATTCACACTGATAGCTGATGTGAAGAATGTTTTTCATCCTTTTGTAGCAAAAGAGGAAGCTTAGAATTTTTATTTCAAACACCTTCAACCCCGCTAAACCTGATGCTGAAGATGGAGAGGGCACCGTGGCATCGTGGGAGCTCCGGGTAGAGGGACGACTGCTAGAGGATGTGAGTCGCACCGTCTCAGGGCAGACCCGCCTTCCTTAAGATCATCTTTTCCCTGAATCTTCTGTGTTAAAGAGAGATTTTGGTGCTCAGTAAAAATTCTGGGTATAAGCTGTAAATATTTGTTTGAGAAATTCAGTCATAATTCTTGTTCATTTTTGTGCACGGTCTTCGTTATTGAATGACCAAAAAGTATAATAAAATAGAATAATAATAAAATATAGTAAATATACGAGACTCATCTTAGGTACTGTTGTAAGTCATTGGCTCGTAGAGAGATTCTTTGGTCACATGACTCCTCTGTTAATAAAAGGGGGGTGACAGAAAGCATTTGTGTGCTTTTCTTTCAGACAGCTGTATCCAAGTATGAAGCTACTAAACAGAAGAGGAAGTTCTCCTCTTTCTTTAAGTCACTAGTGATCGAATTGGACAAAGATTTGTACGGACCTGATAATCACTTGGTGGAGGTATGTGGGCTTGGTTTCCACTGGCTTGCATAAAGCAGAAGGTGGGATCACTCCAAAAATGGGCATGAGTTTCTGGCAATAGTGGACTCGATACTTTGTTCTCCCCTTCTCGCACAGTGGCACAGGACCGCCACTACCCAGGAGACGGATGGCTTCCAGGTGAAAAGGCCAGGAGATGTGGGGGTGCGCTGTACCGTGCTCCTCATGTTGGACTACCAGGTATGGGCTGGTGATAGACAGATCAGAGGATCCCTGAAACCGGTCACATGTTCACATAATACACGCTTATCTGTAATGAATCTGGAATAGGGTTGCAAAAGGGTGGAACGTTTTCCAGAAACTTTTCATTCCATGGGAGGTTAAGCGGGGGAATTATGGAGATATTCCAAGTTGGAAACTTTCCATTGGAATTAATGGGACTGTATAGGAATTAACAGGTAAATTCCCAGAATTTTGCCACCCTAATCGGGAAGGACAAAACCTCAAACCTGGTCAGTGGCTTTATCATTTCTGCTCAAAACTGTGAATGAGAGACTCATCATAGCCATGGGTAGAAAATACAAAATTGTGCAATATGCCGTGATCCCCCACTATATCACGGTTCAGCTATCACGCCCCCGCTATATCACGGATTGTTCCCCGATGCACCTGTGTATCGTGTTGTGAGCAAACTTCTTGTGAACTTTTCGTTTTGTTTTAAGCCCTACAATTTAAACTATATTAAAAATGTTTATTTATATGGTCTTTCTCTTTTGCAAACTTTCACCTATCACTGATGGGTCTGGAACGTAAGTTCCGCAAATAGGCGGGGGAATCACTGTATTGCACTTGACCTCTAAAATGAAAGGCATGGTTTCAGTTATCAATAAGATCGTGTGGTGATTTGATATTATTGTAAAACAGGAGATACTGTGTCATAAACTCACGGGTTTCTCAGGAAGAATATTCAAAATGTTCACCTCATATATGGACTCCTTCACGTTAGTTTAGTTTGGTTTTTATGCCGCGTACGTTTTTGCTGGGTTTAATTACTCAGTCTGCAATAGTTGATTAATGAATCTGTCTCTCTAATCACCCGGTGCCCCCCCCCCCCACTAATGCTCCCAGCCTCCCCAGTTCAAGCTGGACCCCCGTCTCGCGCGTATGCTGGGTATCCACACGCAAACCCGGCCCGTCATCATCCAGGCTCTTTGGCAGTATGTGAAAAACCACAAGTTACAGGACCCCCACGAGAGAGAGTTCATAAACTGCGATAAGTATCTTCAGCAGGTAAAAAGAAAATGCTGCTCTGTGCCGGCTGCCCCAGACACATGAATGTTTGCTTCGCTGTGTTCCCAGTGAGCTATATTCGTGCATTCTCTCTGTTCTAATAAATCTTTTTAATTTTGCTTATTTACATAATCACATAAGTGTTCGTGCATAGCCTATTAGTGCTGTAGCTCGTTAAACTCCAAGAATCCTAATAGACATGAAAAACAGCCTAAATCCTCTAAGTGATATGGAGTGGCTCTCAAACTTTGATCATTTGCAATGTAAATATATGTCGACTATTCTGGTTAAATAATCAGTAACTTCAGTGTAACATCGTTTCCACAGTTTGTTTACTAATCTGACCTGCTGTTTCTCAACATTTTTATTCATGCCACAAACCATCTTTCGTCATTGATGATTGTTTGGCAGTGAATGGAAAAATCATTGAGAAACTCGCATTGTTACAATTTCCATGCCTGCAGATATTTGAGACTCAGCGCATGAAGTTCTCGGAGATCCCGCAGCGATTGCATGCCCTGCTGATGCCCCCCGAGCCGATCATCATTAACCATGTGATAAGGTAAGCCCCTCCCTCCCCACACCTCCGGCAGTCAATCGGCCGCCTTGGAACCCGGGGCCCCAGTGAAACCCTGCGCTTGCCTTTAGCGTGGATCCCAATGACCAAAAGAAGACGGCCTGCTACGACATCGACGTGGAGGTGGACGACACCCTCAAGACACAGATGAACTCTTTCCTGCTGTCCACCGCCAGCCAGCAGGAGATCGCCGGCCTGGACAACAAGGTAGCAGCAATCCCATGCGGTGTCCCTCCAATTTTAAGCCTGTATTTGTATAACTGTTTTTCTCTTCCTTGCTGTATAATTTTGTGTATATGTGGGGAAAATAACCTTTGGTGCAGAGCAAACATAAATCTTTTATACCATGCCTTTTTTTATAAAATCAATATGTACAGACTTGGCACAAGCTAGACGTGACAGGAAAGTTTAACATCATAGCACGGGTAGGGTAGTGTGTGGCTTTGCAGTTTAGGATTTTGGGCATGTGGCTGTCAGACTGATCGTAAGGGACCACTGGGCCTTTAACCCTCTGGGGTCTAGGGGTAGGAAACGCTTTCACTGACTTGGGGCATGATCACACATTTCTTCAAATATCATAAACTTAATTCATGGCAAATTATTTCTAATGTTGCGAGTCTTGTCTCCGGAGACCTGACAGCCAGATTACTGTAAATACCATAAATACAGGAAAACAAACGAGAATTGGGAATGGCGTCTTGTTTCTGCCATCTCCTCTTTATGTGTGATCAGCAGTTGCAGATAGCGTCCGTATACGCGATTTTCCCGTATCAAAATAAGTCTGCTCAGGTATGGGAAGGACAGGGGGAAAAAAAGGCAAAGAGTCCCCTTTTAGTGTTTTGTACAGACAAATATTATCATATTTGTATATTGAAGCATTTTCTGTGGGCACCGCACTTGTTTTGCCATTACGCTCTTTATTTTAATGTATATAGTAAATGTGATGTCAAATTACAAACTTAAAAATCTGACAAAGTATAGACATTTCAAAATGTAGTTTGGAACACTTGCAGAAACATTATAAAAGTACATAGTAAGCAATGCTGGATGTTTGTTTTGATCCCAGATATTTGATCACCAAAGTCTTGGCTACATGAAGATGACTAAATGGTGTAGTTGCAACATTCAGTTGGATAAATAAGAAAAACCGAACTCATGTCACTATTATTGGCTCCTTTCATTGAATACGTTTCATATTCATTCATGTGTTTGAATGAGCCATTGTCACCTGGCCACGTCCCTACCCCCCTTTTATGGCGCTGACAGGGATGTATGTGGAGCGCGTTTTACCGTTGCGCCGTTCATCAAATTACCGTGCAGATGCAATTTGAATAGGCGCTAATGCGGCTATTTATAATGAGAATAGCGATCTTTGGGTGAGAGCAGTACTACTCGCCCCTGATGCAGGTAAAATAAAGATGACATGGTTTACTCTTTTTGCCGATTTAACCTAATTTTAAAAACTTTCATACTTCCCACAATAAACATTTTGAAAAGAAGACATATTATGGATTTAGCCAGCGTTTTTTTTTTTCATGATTCGACATTAAGATTTTAGCGAGATATAAACGGAAAGAGACGCAAAAAGTACACTGCCTCGCCGATGATGCACTCGACCCCAGAGGGTTAAGCAACGCCCTAAACCCCAACTGACCAGTGGCCTGTACTACAAAATGGGGTTACTGACTTACACCAATGACTTGTGGGATTTACGGTAGTCTGGGTAAAATGTAAGTGAGGGAATATGAAGTCCATTTAAACTGTGGTACCTTGAATCTGACAAGTTGCCCCGATAAGCCAGTAACCCTGTTTCGTAGCATAGGCCACAGGTGTGCCGGATGGTGGTTGACCCTGCTTTCCAATCCAGGCATTCCTTACTTGCCCAGACACACAATCTATAGGAGAGTTATGGTCTTCCACTCTTCTTTGTTGTCCATCTACAACGAAATCCTGACAGCAGTTAAAATGTTTTCAGCTGACACGTATCATGACCGTAGGGTCTAGCATTTTGCATTTCAGTATAAACCAAGAAGGCCTCCACCACTTCATACAGTAACCCTCCACACAGCCCCTTTGCGCAGTTAAGCAACTGGATTTGCAGAACCTTGACCTCTAGCCTCCAGTGTTTGGCTCCAGGTCAATTGTGACTAGTGACAAGGTGTATTGCAACAGCAATAAAGGGTTAGCAATTCAATATCTGCAGCAGGCACTCTGATTTTTAACCAAGGGTAAGCAGAAAGGGCCACTGTCTGTTGGTTTTTGCTGCAGTTCCCTAATTATATTACTTATTAGAGGACTGATTGGCTGAAGAGTCCTCAGACCGGGATTTGAACAGCTGAACTAAAGGGTATCACAAAAATATGCATATACACCGGCCCCTTGCGGATAAAATTAGCTACCCCTGTTTTTACCAATGTCTTCTCAATTATTTTAACGTATAAATTGCTTGTCCCCACAATGCTCTTTACTCAGGCCTGTGGCCCAACAAAGACCTCGATGCCCCACATTTGGCATCAGCTATATATCTCATTGGTTTTTTTAAGCCACTTGTTATAATCAAGGACAAACCATTTGCTTTGGTAATTGAGTGCATTTAAAGATGTCTATCTTTAAGTGCTGGTCTATAATCCCATCTCCCTGTGTGAGATTTACTGACAACCAAGCCCCTGTACGTGCAAAGCCTAGTCTCATGTATACTGGGCTGATTTGAGAACTTCCACATTGGTGCATCTGAAGTGACCCTGGAATTTCATTGATGCAACAATCCTGAGGGATCATGACATTTTCAGACGCCTCGTTAATGGTAATCTCGTTGATGCCGTTTTTAGCCCTCCTCGCCATCAGAGTGCTATCTGAGCTTATCTCTGCTCATTATCAGTGGTGATTTAGCTCTTTTACTCTTCATAGAAGTTGACATCTTAAGTTCTGCAGTGACCATGCTGCCCTGTCTTGGAAGATTTTTTTCCCTACCCATTTTAATAGCCCGCTCAGATTCATATCAAACATCATTGGCTCTTTTAATCGCCAGTGTGTCTGGTGTCAGGTATAAAATGGGAGTTCTGTAATGGTATCGTCATGGAAAAAAAGACATCTGGCTTCCCTCATTCTAACTGCAATCCCCCCCCCCCCACCATGAGCTCTGGAATTGGTAACCCGGACAACCAACAACCCTGGGGCCAAAGTGCTATTGATTTGTCTAGCCACTCTTTCCCTACCTTGTGAATTTTATTCTAGTGAGTTAGGATTGTTGTGTATAATTACGAATTGGGCAAAATTATGCAACTAGTCAAAGTTGTATAATGGCAAGTGATTTGATTAAGCAGGCTTTTTTTAAGTGAATTTGTTTTGTCACCTGTAACTAATGTTCAGTTTTTGTCTCTTCTGTGATGTGTAAAGGCTGATATGTAGGTCCGTCCGGCATGTACTTGATGATGAGTGAGCTGTTGAATCGGTAATCTTGGTTGTAAGAGTGAGAGCCCCTCCACCTCCTGCTGCCCTCTGCAGATCCACGAGACCATCGAGACCATCAACCATCTGAAGACGCAGAGAGAGTTCATGCTAAGCTTTGCTCGGGACCCGCAGGGCTTCATCAATGACTGGCTGCAGTCCCAGTGCAGGGACCTGAAGGTGAGGAAGGGGCTGCCATCTGCACATGGGTATTTACTCCTTACGTGGAGCTCCGGGTGAGAGTCTGGCTAGCGACTACACCTCTGCCTTTGCTTAGCAGTTTAACTGACACATGACTGAGTGTCATCAAGTCAATGTCAAACAAATCTCTAAATCAGGATTGGCCGATCTTATCCACAACTGGTCAATGTGTATGCAGGTCTTTGGGACAACCTTTAGTTCAGTTGTTCAAACCCAAGTGTGAGGACACTTCAGCCAATTATTCCTCTAATTAGGAAGTTGCAGTGATAACCTACATACCCAGAGGCCCTTTGTGGATAAGAGAACCCACTCCTAGTTTAAATGGTAACAAGTTTGAGTCTTGGTGATGAATTGGTTGTGGGGATTGTGTTTGCTTGTAGACCATGACTGATGTGGTGGGGAATCCTGAAGAGGAGAGGAGGGCAGAGTTTTACTTTCAGCCCTGGGCCCAGGAAGCCGTGTGTCGCTACTTCTACTCAAAGGTATGATTTGTGGCCCTGAGCAGGGAGATGGTACCATATGAGACACAATATGATGCCGGTTCTAAGACTGGAAATCGTGCAAGAGATGTTTTGGTCTCCATTTGTCTTTTGTCACCCTGTAATTCAGGCAGTTTAGCTTCTGACACGATAATAAATGATGTAGCTTTGAGTTTTGATCTTGCCTCGCAGATGTAGGTGAAGACCTTGTGTTCCTTTTCTCTTTATCTAGTTTGTTAATCATGGGGGGAGGGGTCTGGTCAGAGGTTCACATCAGCCCGTCCTCTGGGCCTCATACAGCCACTCGGTGATGACCGAGACCCAGCTCATGTGGGTATCTGTGTTGCCTTCTAGCTCCTAAGATGTCTTTCCTGTTCCTACAGGTGCAGCAGAGACGGCAAGAGCTGGAACAGGCTCTCGGCATCAGAAACACATAGAAGCAGGGTATCTGGGGAAGACTACAGAGACAGCAGGGGCCTAGGATGTTACTTCCACCACAGGACAAATATGTTCAGATATAGAAATTCCTGGATTGTAACTGACCATTTTAAAGCGTCTTCTGGCTGCACCAAGACAGCAATGTCTCACTCCATACATGCAACCTGCTTTCCTGACCATTTTTAAAAAAACAGTTCCTGTTAGTTTATCCTCTTTAAACTAGAAATTCACCCTTTTAATCTTTTCTATCGTGCTGTTGTGTTTGGGTGGAGATCCATATTGACAAGGTTAGTTCTTAGTCAGCTGCAAAAATGTTTTGCTCAATGTGCTTAGCCCATAGAGCACAGAGCTGTGAAAAACTGAATACATCCAAGCACAGTAATGCATTCATAAACTATTCTCTATGAATGTTTATTTCCATTCTAGCCTTGGAAGGGGGCTCTTATTAGACTGTTTATGTTGAGTCCACAAAATATTTGGGCTGCCGGAATGTTCCCTTATGTTGTGCTTTTGGGAAACTTGGTCGTTTTGAATTTGTTTTGGGCAGTTATCGCACACTTTGTATCTTAGCAGTAAAATGACAGAAATAACAGGCTTATAGCAGTCTGTGAACTTTCTTTCTTTTGGGGGGGGGGGGAATTTCTTGTGTGGTGTACTTTTTTCTGTACCGAAACCTGAAGATAGACCCTTGTAATTGAGGTGATGCGTGTCACCTGCCATTAAGGCACAATTTCATTGTTTCAGTAGTTTTGTTTTGTTTTTTTTAATGACTCTCCATCTCGTAAAAGTTAACATTCTTCTGTGGAAGACCCCCCACCATCACTTTTCTATAATCCAATCTGCAATAATGGTGTCCCTGCTTGCCCATATTACAGGACTATTCAGATAGCAGCATGTTGTAACTCAGAACTCTAAGGTTGTAAATACTTCACACAGGAAGACTGAAAGAGTATTTGTCAGGCTGGGCCATTGTTTGCACTGCCCATCTTTCATGTACTATCTTAATATCGCTATTGCCGTTCTCAGACCTAGTACTGTAATCCAAGATTTTATATAGTCTATACCGTAGTAACATGAATGTCAGAGCAGATGATCGCTGCTGATTCTTCTGTGTTGTCATAGGTTTTTTTTTTATATATTAAAAGCCATAATCTGTATAATATGTAGTAAAGTTGTTATATTTAAGATCTTTATCTGGAATTCAGTCGGTATTTGTTGGAAAATTATAGGACCAAACTTTAGTGTGTATAGTTTGGTTTCCTGTATTTTCAAGCTTCATTCATGACCTAAAAAGTCTTTATTGGGTTGGGAAGAGACCCCTGCCAGCCCACCACTGGACCGAACATCTACGTTTATTTGCTGTGTGCTTCTTCCAAGTTTTATTAATAATAATAATAAAAAAAAAAACCTGAAATTAAGCTGTGGATTTTACTCAGTATAACTCAATTTTTTTAAAGACTTGCTAGGAAATATTTGTAGTCTCCGGAAGGGATCTGTTCATGTGAAGCAAAATAATGGTAATAGTATATCGTCTGTGGTCTAAATTCCAGCTTCCCCTTTAAGATGTCCACCTGAATAGAGTGCCTCATTGCACTGTACTTGAATGGGATGTCACTATGCACTGAGCTTATGAATTCACCCTTGAATTCTGACATGAATATTCATAGGAATTACATGGAGAACTTTGAATAGCTGAATTATGGTGAGTCATATTCTTCGTAGATAACTGGTGCTAAACATTTCTGATGTCCATCTACAAATTCGTTGTATTTAGCGCTTGTTAATTTGCGCATTGTTTTTCATAAATTACTGTAGTTCAGGGACAAATGTCTTGCATTTTCTGTCCCCTGGATATTGTATAAAAGGATGTCCTTTTATTTACTGAAAGTCGCCTAAGAGAGCCTTAAAATCGCTAGCGAATAATGATTTTGCATTACGTTACACTGCTGCATTGTCTAGGGCATAATACGGCAGTACTATATATTCAGTTAATTTAATGTCATACATATTACCCTTTCAAGTCCTCTGTTTCCAGACCGGGATCGCAAACCATGTAATTGATAAACAGCTGGTGCGCCAAGCATTTAATAACCCACTGTTACAAATTATGAAGCTCCTTTGCGGTTTTACTTGCTGACTAATAATTGCCTTAAAAACAATGTATAATAATTAAAGATCTGCGTAAATGTGATCTCCGCTGGAATGAATGTACATACCGAGATTCATCCAAAATTCGCTCGGTATATGGGTCAGATCAAGGTTATTCATTACCCGGTCTAACGGCGTTTTGGAGTGGATAGTGTAGCACTGCGTTCGGTATCTTCAGGTTAACACTAAGGCGTCTGGCCCTTTTATCGGAATAAAAATCGCAGCGCTCGCAGATCTCGGATCACTGTGTAATCTAACCATCGGGCCAATCTTGACTGTGGCATTTTGGGAGTTGTAGTTCTTTTTTGTAATTTTGTTTAATAATTTATTATATTGTCGGTCCTCGGCAGTCCTGTCTTATTTTGTCGTTTCACTCTGGGGGGAAAAAACATTTGGCTTTTCGATGTGAATGTGAAAATGAATAAAAAATCGAACTAGTTATTTTATTATGTGTAATTATTCCACGCGATTTCGGTGCGGGCAAGGGACGATACTATTAATTTACGGTAACAGGTGCTTGGACCAACAATTTATTCAGTCATATAGATGTCGGTTCATTGGCACCAATTCGTTTACTCGTGGTAGGCGATTTTTACCCCGAGGAGCATAATCCAGGCACTAGCAGGGGGCGTGATTTACGCAGCTCTACCATGCTGAGTATAAATACTTATTAGTTCAGCGGCCGGTGCAAAGCTGCGCTCCTTGGCGGACGTCGGACGGCTGCAGCTGCAATCCACTCCGGAAGGTCGCACGCAATGGCAGCGCCGAAGAAAGTCTGTCTTCTCGGCTCCGGCAACTGGTGAGTGACACTCGCGAAATATCTTCTGGATCCTAATCTAATGTTTATTTCCTTTTCTTTAATATGAGAGATCTTTGGTATCAGCTTTATCGTGAAGTATCCGAAATGAATCATGAGGTGTATATAAAATGTATATATAGAATGAATCATAAGGTGTATATAAAATACTTGTATGTATTATCGGCTTTAACTTTAAGCTAAGGCGCTGACATGCCCTTTGACAACAGGTTACCGGCGTATTGATTTTCTTACGCAGTGTATCCATGTAAAGCATGTACTTTAGTATAGCTTTTCCCTCCCCAGATAACACCACAGTTTTAGTGATGTAAGTTTTTGATGTTGCTCACAGACTACAGTTTTATTACCGTGAATATTGTTTGCAGATGTTTTTCGTATATTATGCTGTTATGCCCACGTATCAAACAGATTCGCCAAATTCTGGACGTAAGTTTTTGCATCTCTATACGAGGGACGTTTTAGAAGCATTTTTTTTTTCTTGTTCGGGATGCAGTTCTGTCTGTTTTTGTTAGAAATGTTGCTGTACTGTTACTGTCCCGGTGCCAGGTCACAGAATTTGGTGTAACACCGGTAAGGCGCAGCCACCTATCAAAAACCTTACTCCTCCTGATTACAGTGGTACCTCGGTTCTCGAACTCACTAGAATTCGAATTTCTTGAAAGTCAAACAAACCAGTTTGACCCAGAACTCCATCTGAATATCAGAAGTCGAACCGGGAATGCTGACCTAATATAAATTGTATGCGCCAGGAAATGAGTCATACTACAATGCAATTCTTATTTCACAGACTGGCAGCGCAACATTACAGTAACTAACAATAAATAAATCACTAACTTGCGTGTACTGTTAGTGCATGTATGCTATTTATTTAAACTTTATTTTACCAGGTAAATTAACTGAAAATCAATTCTCACTGCTTTACGTGATATTGGAGAGAAATAGCAAATTACCCATCGGAACCGCCTGGGATACAAACGTCATGCGTGTAACTAAACTCTTCAGCCAATAAGGGCAAAGGTGTTTCATCACGGAGGCGGTTCCAGTTTGTGCAGCTCGCTGAGGGGTCGCAATGCATCTAACTGTAATGTATTGTCAGGATTAGAATGCATTGCTTTAAGCCAGCGCTGTAAGCGAGTCAAACGCACCCAATGACAGGACTGGGGAAACAAACTGAAGCTCGGACTTAATAGAGAGGACTAATGACAACAACCAGAAACAGCTGTTTACATGGGGATCCCACACAAGGTTAATGAAGGGGCGTGGCACACGGAAGGACGGGACGATCTGGGCAGGACAGGAGTATTGTTGAGAAAAGATCTTTATTAGTATTGGAAGCCATTAGGGAAAAAATGCTCTTGTTTTATCCTGTTCATTTTGTGTTTAAATGCTTAAACATTTAGGTGTAATTTTGGGGCGCCGAGAACCAATTAATTGGTTTTCCAATTATTTCTTATGGGAAAAATTCGATTAGAAATCAAACTTTTTAGGATTAGATCCGGAGTCCGGGGACGGAGAACCGAGGTACCACCGTATTTCGTTTGCTATATACAACTTAACCAGATTTCCTTATAAATATCGATCAAAGATTAACCAGACTTCAAAAATATGGCGTTATTGGTAATGATTAAAAAGGAAATTACTTCTGTCTTTAAGTAATATTTTCATTTTCTGTTCTCTTGGCATGCTCAGAATTTTCTCGGGTGTTATCAAGAACAAATATTTCCTGAGATGTATGGCTCTGTCACAGTTGGTCTGTTGAGTAGAAAGAAGCGGCCTGATGCTAATTCTAACACACAAAGCTTATTGTAGGCTAATAATAGTCCACATTTTGCCATTTTAATCCAATATGCTTTGTGTATGTCCACCTAGTTATAACATCAGAGGCAAAAATTAGTTTTGTTTCTTGGTAGATTTGGGGGGGGGGGGGGTGCAATGGTCTTTCCCCCCACCCAAAAAACCTCCCAGGTGCCAGTGTTTACAAGGCGCATTATGGCAGGTATGATTGGCACCGGTGACAGCAGCTGGTCAAATACATTTTTGCTTTTCCATATTGTTACTCCTTCCTACTGATATAAACTGTTAGCTGGAATATATATAGTATATAGGGATGTTTTGATGTCCTCTTTTTATTGCTTTTTGTTAGCATTCCGTGTTTCTCTGTAATGTGCATCATTTTCTGTCATTGTTCATTTTAAAATTTGCAATAAAAGAACATGGTTGCTGGAGGTTAAGTCCTGGTGATCATGGAGATGGTGCCAAGTCTCAGTTTCACAATGGTTCTGTCCACCCAAGTGTGTCTTAATGTTCTTGCAACGTGTCACAGCTGCATTAGTCTGCTTGGGGTTCAGTCTTTAGTAAGCCTTTATCTGAGTGGGTCAAAGGGTTGTCTTGGCAATCAGTCACCAAACTTGCTAGATAAAAAATGTTGCTGAACAGGCCCCTCCGGGTTTAGGATACATATACAGTACCAGTGAAAACCCTCTCCACAGAAAGGTTTATTGGTGCTGTTCTCTACATTTTAGAATAAAGACATCAAAACTATAAAAGAACATATTTGGAATTATGCTTTGACCAAAAAAGTATTTTAAAAATCGTGTGGTGGGGACAATTTATCGTAGGTCGGGATTCAAAAGTTTGCCGGCTCAAATCCCTGGGTCCGTAGAGTGGTGCTGTAGTTCTCAAGACTGGTCTTGGTCTCGAGACCAGTTTTTTGTGGTCTCGATCTTGTCTTAGCAGTCTCGATGGGATGGGGAAAAAAAGAGAAAGCAGCACATCCTCACAGAACAGTATCATTATTTATTATGCGCCTCAGTTCAAATGCAACCAGTCAGATGCATCTATTTTAAAAACATCACATTGTATACATTTTCTCAACGGACACTGCCAGTGCTTCTCAGTCCACACACACATCTCATCATAGCGAAATCAGCACTGAAATGTCCAAAAATGTCTTGGTCTCGGTTTAGGCGGTCTTGACTACAACACTACCTTAGGGTGACCCCAACATTGGGCCACAAGCAAGGTGCTTAACTCCATTGCTACAGGGTTTGGCTACCCCTACCGTCCCCTCTACACCAGTTCCATGAGTTGCCTCCTGGAATGCTTTTCCTGCTGTCGTAAAGGAGGTCCCACATATTTTGAGCTCTCATTGGGCACTTTTTCTTCACTCTCAGGTCAAACTCCTCCAAAGCCATCTGTACTGTGTTTCAGTCAGCTGGCCAGGTCATGTGACACTATCACTCTCCTTTATAGGTGGCTTAGCATGTCTAAACCTTTGGATTGATACAATACGACAGTTAATTGAACTCTTCGTCCTTAGAAACAAGGGTTTTTCTGCTGATTCATCCCAGCAATCTTGAGTCAAGCCTTATCATTCAGCTTAATCAATTAGCATGTATTTAATTGCAATTAGTTGCATTTTCTCTAACAGTTTATTAATAAGGAATTTTAAATGATATTCTCATGGCTTGAGAGCTTGCCTTACGTTGACCGATCCTGGACCGATGTGGGAGGCTAACTTGTGGGTACATTTTGTACGGACAGTGACCTTGTGAAGAGAGTGTCAGTACACCGTCTTACTGGGAACCCACACAGGCTATGTGCAGGAAATCCCGGATGCCTCAGTAGGACTCAGCCCTGCTTCTTTGCCCTTTGTGTGGAGATCTGAGACGGCCTGTGCACCATTTCACGGAGCGCGGGGGAGGGATCCTCGTGAACTCTCTGCTATTTCAGACTGCAGGATGTGACTTGTATGTCTGGGAGCTGAACAGAAAAGTACAGGGCTATTTGTGTATGCCCAGACCATATGTGCAACCTTTGAAGAAAATCCCTATCAGTTACAATTTAATTGAATTATTTGCTATTTGCACAAGTGCAGAAATACAAGTACACTGGAATTCTCGCACAGTTGCCACAGTAAAAAAAAAAAACAAAAAACAAACAAGACTATTGGTTTCTACTATAAAATTATATCACTAAATGAATAGAAAGAGAAATAAAGTGTATTGAGTAACATGTAGCTGGGAGGATGAGTCTGAATCCATTTTCTTCGTTTGTTGAGTGGGGTCAGAGTTTGGTACATCCTCCATCCTGAATGTTATAAGCATGTGAGCACTTTATCAGATGGTAAATATTCATGAATAATGAAGAGATCACCTGTTGCTGACATTAAGTTTTTTGTTTTGCTTGATTATGTGTATTTCTTGTTTCTTTTGGCCTAAAATATTGTTAAAAGCTAAAACAAAGTGCTTATTTTTCATAAGATATTCATAATACCATATGTTGATAATATCATGCGTCATGGGCATAAATTACCAGGGAATGGGGGGCTGTAACTTCCCCAAAAATCAAAACTGGCTAATGCACCCCCTCCTCATGACCAGGTCTGCCCCTAAATGGATGTTGACCTCAGCCCCTCCCAGTGTTCAAATCAAACTTATGCCCCTGTCATGGATATATATTTTTTTACTTTGAGTGCATTACCCTGGGATTTTTCTGCAATACATCTGTGGAGCCTTGCAGTTTTTTACATTTTTGTGAATTCTAATTTAATTGCATATCATACAATGTGATGAAAAATGTGATGGGCATTCATGAAAGATTTGTTTCCTGTAAGCATCATGCATGGTTGTGGGAGAGTATGATGAAACCCTAGAAGTTTTTGTCCCTGTTTTGTAAGAGAATTGAACTCTGGACCCTGGCTTCCAGGTTGCATAGTGGTGTTGCCCTTTGGTCTAGTTTTAGACAGAAATGCATTGTGGGAAAGTATTAATCAGGGATGAATGCACAACAAAATTGCATGCGAAAGGTTAAAGCGAAGAAGTTATAGCAGAAATTAAGTGTTCATAACTGCAGCAAGCAGGTGAAGGTGAAAGCGAACTAAACGGCTGCATAGGGCACAGTAGCCACCAGGGGGCACTCTCATCTGATCAGCCTGTAAGGTTGGGAAGGCTTATATCAAATGAACGGTGGGTAAATTACATTTTGCTTAAGGCCAGTCCTCAATGGCATATTTGGGAGGATAACCCCTTGGTTTCTGATCTATGCTCTCCGCAGGGGCTCTGCAATAGCCAAAATTGTTGGTGCCAATGTGGCCCAGAACCCCAGGTTTGACAAGACTGTCAACATGTGGGTGTTTGAGGAAGTGGTGAATAGCCGAAAGCTCACAGAGATAATCAACACTGAACACGAGAACATCAAGTATCTCCCTGGGCACAAGTTACCCCCAAATGTGGTAAGAATGATGCTGTGTGGTAGATTATTATTTCTACTGACTTACCAGATGCTTTTATCTAAAATGACATCCAAGTGAGTAACAGAGCACAGGGTCAGCCAGGGTCCTCGGTGTTCTGGGTTTTGCAATTTTGGTAAATTGATATCACAATTGAAATACAATGATAGTTTTTTGTAATTCAAAACACTCAACATTTTTGCTGAAAGACAATGATTTCAATCTTGTTGCTCGATTTCGAAAAACGATGTGCCGTAATTTTGTTTTGCGGTCAAGCTGAGAAATGTAATAACTTCTTTAACTTAATTTCCCACTGTATTGTTGTTGTCCCCGTGCACACAATATTTCTAAACTGAGAAATGTTTCCAAATACAGAAATTAATTGCCCAGCGACATCATGAGGGAAAAACATTTTACCTGCGGTGATTTTAATTAGAGCTACAGGGTTTGATTTGACTCTTATTTGGAGAGCCAGTGAGTGCATAGAATTTATCATGGCGACAGGTGGAATTACAGCATGTGCTGTCGGCGAAATGAAAGCACTCTGTGAACAACGCCGCTGCTGGCCAATGAAGAACCACTTGAAATTAGAAGCAGAAATTACTCGATGACCTCCTGAGGGCGTCCTTTCCTTTCATCTTGCAGGTAGCCGTCCCGGAATTGCCTGATGCCGTCAAAGGAGCAGACATTCTGGTTTTCGTAGTGCCACACCAGTTCGTTGGGAAACTGTGTGATGGCATCAAGGATCATATAAAGAAGGATGCCCTGGGCATGTCCCTCATCAAGGTGTGTGTGATTTAGCCCCTCTCAGCACAATGGCAGACCAGGCCTGCCCCTCAGCATGCTAATGAGTCTTTTAAATGTCATTTATGAAGACATCATTGTCTTTTGTGGGGAAAACAAATTTGAAGATGCATACCTTCATATGTAGTTAATATAGATCATTTAAATGAATATTTACAGACCAAGGACTCTTACAGTACAATAAATCCAGGTATCTCTTAGTTGACTCTCAACTACACTTGTTAGCCTTAGAAATGTTCAGCAATAAAGACAGTTTTGAATGGCTTTAACTACACTGAAGGAAATATTTTGTCTCAGGGTGTAGATGAGGGCCCAGAGGGGCTGAAGTTGATCTCAGACGTCATCCGGGAAAAGTTAGGAATCACCATGACGGTACTTATGGGTGCCAACATTGCCAACGAAGTTGCGGATGAAAAATTCTGTGAAACCACCATTGGTAAGACTTTGGTGGAAAACATCTTTCGTATGTGTTTGATATTTTGGTGTCTTTGTGTTGAAGAGGCTCAACATTGAGGTGTCCGTTATTTTGATACATGACCCACCATAGTAGCTAAAATCCTAAGGCAGGATCATTGGTGCTTTGGAAGGGTTTGGAAACTCAGCTGAGAAAAAAAAACCTCCTACATTTTAATTACCCTGAAGCTCATGTTCTTCAAATGGGTTCTTGGAGTTCAATAAACCCTCAAGCAATTGAAATTAAGAGGAATCCATAAAGAAAACGGTATTAAAAATCTGAAATATTGGCTATATGAAATGGTAATCAGTTTTTATTGGACGAGATTGGAGTTGAAACTAATTTTTATAACAATTTACATAAACTGGCAAAAAACAACACACATGGGATACAGGAGACAAAAATATCCACAGGCCTAATAGCTCGTTCAATGCACTAATGTTCATTTGCTAATTCCTATTGCTCATTCCAGTCGTGACTAGTGGTTACTCTGATGTCAATGCAGCTGTGTCTGTGTGAGGCAGTCGCCCGTAATTGATAAATTCTGTAACCTGGACATCCTAATGTTCTGCTGTTAATGTTAGACTTTCAGTGAATGATCTTTAGAGTGGAGTATATTTACTGAATACTGGATTCTCGAGGCCTCAGTGCACGCGGGGTCCTGGCCACAAATTAACCCATTTCACCACAAAATAAATTATATATTTACTTGGTTAACAGAGGAACTACTTGGATCAGATTAGATTAGGATTTGATTCAATTTAATTGTCATTGTGCTGTGTACATTTACAGAGCTAATGAAATGCAGTTAGCATCTAATCAGGTGAAAAATAAAATATACACAAGTTTGATTTTGAATAAATTATAAAATTTGTGTGCACCTATAGTGCAAAACAACTATCTGTGTTGCTGTAAATCCCTTAAAAACATGGCAAATGTGTGCTGTACAGACACAGCCCAAATTGCCTTAAAACTGCTAACTAACATTAGTTGAAATCAAAATGAATGTGAAACAGTTGCTTGTTGCCTAAAAGTGTGCTTCAGTCCTGGCACACAACTCTGCAGTGTAGTTACTGGAAGCAGTGTTAAGCTTGTGATGCTATTAAATCCATGTACACAGGCAGTCTGAGCAACATCAGAACAAAACACATTTTTTCCGCCCTTGAGGGAAGAAACCTTCATAATGCCAGTGTTATTTAAATGACAACTATATTTAATCTTTATTCCTGGGTTTGAGAACAAAAACATTGAACTTTTCTGCAGAATATACATGTACCAGACCTATTAGACTTAAACCCTTCACAGTAATCTCCACAAATTATTTCATGTTACATTATAATTATTGTTTTTGAATAATATCAAATACTTTAAGGTAGCACTTTACTTGAGGGGACACAAATATTGTATTGCTTTTGCTTTGTATTAACCACAAACTAAGTGTTGCTTACAAACTGGTCTCATGTTTGTTCATCATTAATGACTGGTCACACTTTTTTTCTTAAGCAAGTAGGGGAGAGCGGGGTAAGTTGTCACACTGGTCATAACTCCAACACTAGAGGCTGTATCTCAAAAATGAAATAGCCACTTTGTGTGACTTCTTCTTCTATAGTCAAACTCCTGTTCACATGTGGTCAAGACTGCTCTAATTTGAGGTGAGCACATTTCTTTTATTTTTTTTGACCAAAAAGGAAAAATAAATCACTTTAAATTTTCTTCAGTACAACTTTGTTAGGTATAGATGTTACAAA
>JABFDZ020000131.1:3114055-3128698 GCA_019775955.2 Pollimyrus isidori
CTGGGTGTCCCTCCTGAGGCTGCTACCCCCGCGACCCGAACCCCGGACAAGCGGTAGCTAATGGATGGATGGATGGAATTTAGGAATATAAAATCTAAGATGACTGGTGGCCATAAATTTTCAGTACAGTATGACAAAATGTTTAGCTAGGGGAGTTGATAGCTGGAAAAGACTGACAGTGTGATTGTCAGCAGTCACAATCATGTCATGCCAATTAAAACGATCTTAACTGAAGTGAAACACAACGTCCCTGACAGCAAGAAAATGCACCCTGGGAATTGTAGTCAACTGAACACTGATATGCTCAGTGGTCCATGCAAGAACAAGATGTAATTTGCCTTGAAGGCCTACACTGAAATCTGCAGTAGGACTGAATGCTAAATGACATAACATAAGAACTATACAAACGAGAGGAGGCCATTCGACCCATCAAGCTCGCTTGGGGAGAACTTGGCGACATGCTGCTTTCTTCTCAGCACACACACTTCTTTTGTTTCCTTCAAGGGTGCAAAAACAAAGAATACGGACCTCTGTTGAAAGAGCTGATGCAGACGCCAAACTTCCGCGTGACAGTGGTGGAGGAGGCAGATGTGGTGGAGATTTGTGGAGCTCTGAAGGTAAACGCATGTCAATTACTGGATGCTTTGGTCTGGAAACAAACAATGGAACTAATGATGCACATAAGATATTAATGTATAAATACCTGAATATAAATGTATAAATAGGGCAGCATTGCCTCACAGCAAGAAGGTCCGGGCTTTGGCCCCCAGGTTGGGCGTAGGTTCCTTCTGTGTGGAGTGTGCATGCTCTCCCTGTGCTTGTGTGGGTTTCCGCTGGGGACTTTGGTTTCCTCCCACAGTCCAAAAATGTGCACGATAGGTTGATTGGTGACTTTAAGTTGGCCCGGTAATAGTGTGAGTGTGCACGCCCTATAGAGTGTTGGTTCCTGCCTGCGCCCATTGTTCCCAGGATAGGCTCCGGTCCCTCCCATGACCCCAGTTAGGATTAAGCAGTCCCTGAGGTGTGATATTACTGTATGTGTGTCCCCAACCTTGTGTCCTGTGCTTCCTGGGATAGGCTACAGGTTCACAGTAACCTTGAATTGAACAGGATATGGAAGATGCTTGGATCAATGAAATAGAATAGAATAGTCTTTTCTTACACACAGTTAAGGACAGTGGGTAGTTCAGGTCTAGGAAGTAAAAATCCAGACCAAGTTTTTGTTTCAACCAAACAGTTCAGTTTAAAGCAGCAGTTACAAACCACCAGCCCACAAATCACTTTCACACAGCTGGCGGCACCATGTTCTTATTGTACTATTTAATATGGCCCTCAAATCAGTCCTTACTTTGCACTAGATATGAAATGGCGACTGGGTTCACGGTAAAATTACAGTATTACCGCTTCCAATTTTAATTATCTCTGAAATGGTGCTTGATTACATTGCTTTGAAAAACTTGTCCAGCATCAACCAAAGGTAGCAGCAGCCTCCCAGATGCAGGTGCAGCGTGCAGTGTGGGTGTCGTGTCAGTAAAACCACGGCAGAAGGAGTTACAGCGATTTTTCAGCCGTTTAACAAGACTAAGGCTGGTGTGGTCATATTTTACATATTTTTACTACTTTATAGCTAATGCCCGGCAAGTTAACTATTAGCTCAGTGCATGACGTTGAAACTTGCGAGTAGGGGGAAAATGTCAAGGTTTGTCTGTCTAACTTTCTAATACTTTGTCAGTAATGTAACCTGAAGCTTTCTGTGTTACCTCCTCTTATAAAGACACCACACACTGCCGGTGATGTATTGAGATTTTTTTTGCCTCAGAGCAAGTTCAATGTCCATTTCCTAAGAATTTATGGTGCGCACATTTGTATTTATTTATTCTCGAAACAGAACAATGTAGACTAGTTTCCTTCTTCTGTGTGGGGTTTCCAGCATAATTACAATGTGACAGCATTATTTGTGTTTGTTTGAAGTTTAGTGAACAGTCAAACTCTTAGGAGATGATGTGGTTTTTATATGTTTACGTGGGTTTTAGCTGTTACCTTAATATTTATGCAAACAAAAAGTACAGACTGCTGATAAAGGTATTTGTGATTTTCGATGTAGAACCTGGCAAAATGATTATAGTTTGTGTATCTGTAGATTTTCAGCACATTTTAATAATACAGTGATAATACTAATAGCTGTGATTAATTTTGGTCACTATAATCATGAAATTGAATTTTCATCCCATTTCATCTCAGCTCTGTCTATACTGTTTTTTTTTCCATTTAATTAAACAAAGGCTTGTTTTTTTTATAGATTAATTTAAACTTTCAAGTTGGAAAAGATGGGATTTTGTTGTTGTGTGATTCCTGTCATGGCCCCTTGGGGGAACAGCTCGTAGCCCCCAGGTGATTGGAGTTTGAGACCCCTGCTTTAAAGAGGCCTTCACAGCACTCAGCTGCTGGATTGAAACAAAATCTTGGTCTGCATCTTTACTTTCTGAACCTGAACGATCCACCTCTGGTGGAAAGCTTTGTTGGTATTGCTCACCGGATCAAGTAACAATAGCAAACAGAAGAAGATAATAGGATATAAATAGTATACAATACAGAATGAATAATAAATAAAACTTAACATATAAGACATAGGATACATGTACAATTTAAATGTAATACAGAATAAGGTAACAGGACATGAACAGATCGTTCACTATGCAGAAGACATGACTGACCAAGAACTTCCCCATTTGTTTGTCTACTTATGCATCTTTTTTTTTTGGTCTTTCCACAAGAACGTGGTGGCGGTAGGTGCAGGCTTCTGTGACGGCCTCGGCTTTGGAGATAACACCAAGGCAGCCGTGATCCGTCTGGGGCTGATGGAGATGATCGCCTTCGCACGCATCTTCTGCACCGGCGGGGCCGTGTCCCCGGCCACCTTCCTGGAGAGCTGCGGCGTGGCCGACCTCATCACCACCTGCTACGGCGGCCGCAACCGCAAGATAGCGGAGGCCTTCGCCAAGACGGGGAAGGTGAGGCGGCGCTCAGGGGCGCAGCGTCCGTATGCCATCATCACGTCGGCAAACAGGAATGGTGCCTTAAGGGAAGGGCACAAAGGCAGACATGGCGGGTGGGATTATTGTGAGCTGCCAATCACTGTCAGCTTTAACCCACTTCCTATTGATTACTGATTCCCATTGGAGGTAGAAGAGTGATGGACAGCACATGAGAATCCTGTACACTATGGGGGTTCAAAGCTGTATTTCTTCCATTGCTTGTACAGGGGTTATAAATCTCTTCAAGCAGATCAACAAGGTGTCATTAAAGTCCCTCCAGCTCCAGTGTATTGCATCCATACTGGATTCTTATCCCCTTTGTAGTCAATCGAGGAGCTGGAGAAGGAGATGCTGAACGGGCAGAAGCTGCAGGGTCCGGCGACAGCGGTGGAAGTCAACCATATCCTCAAGCACAAGAACCTTGTGGAGAAGTAAGCAGTGTAACTGTTAAACCTGATGAGTCTGACCAGTCCTGGCAGTCTTAGTCCTATTTCAGACAAGCCAGCAGACCGGCTGACTATGCGAGCTGGTTCTGGGTAACCAGGCAAATCCTGATGAAATTGTGTGGTTCCCGGGCTGAATCTCAGTACTAATAATACAAAGACCATACTTGTGGTCTTAGTAAGACCGGTTTTGCAAACCTACTTTCCAAGAATCTCACAAGATCACAAGGACAGAGAACGCACCAACTGAGACAGATGCTGTTCCACTATGTTGTATGCTCAGCTGATTACCCCAGCCATAATTTTTATTGTAGTACTTAATAAATGAAACATAATTGAAATGTAAAGTCTAAATGATTAAATATTCCTGGCAAGATTACTAGTGGATTTTTCCACAAGTAGTTTTACCATAGAATTTTAATATTTTTTCAGCTTTGTACAAATCATATACATGCCTATTAACCATTCCAGTTCAGCAGTTTCAGAAGCCAAAGAGGTCAAAACAGTAGGAAAATACAGGAATGACAGAAACGTTACTCTGATTAAGGTTACTCCGATTAAGGTAATACAGTTCTGGTTTGTGCCTTCTTCCTCTGCCATCACAACAGATGCAATGAATCATGGGATTGTTCTCATTTGGCAAGGATGCACCCAATGTATCCTTGATATGTGGGGTGGAGAATGACCAGTATCTAGGGATTTTTAGCGTCCTCTGATCTTGTGATCTTAGTCTTCAGCAGTGGAAAATGATGTAAAACCGGTACACAAGATCACAAGTATGCGTATTGAGATTCAGGCCTGGATTGGTCCACACTCGGTTCCCCAACAATGAAGAATATTCTCCTGTTCCTTTAGAAAAGTAACCCTGCTTTAAGTGGGGAACGTAAAAAGCATTATAATTTGTTGTGGCTTTTTCCCCATATTGCTATTGCACCAGAAGCAAGATATAAGTACTTTAGAGGTCGTTTACATTTCAGGTGAAATGAAAGATCTGTCAAACTGACAGAGCAGCTTGTGAGACGTGTATAAAATCATGGATTATGTATACCTGTCTTTGTATTTAAAAAAAAAAGAAACCTAAATGGAGCATTTGTCTTAGATGTTCTTCAGTACTTTCCCTAAGGATGATTTATTATCTAGCACTCTGCATTTTTAATTCTGGAAGGACTGTAATGTTTATGACGATGATCTAGTCCCTGTTGTAAGTGCTGGAGATTTCAGAGACAAAGGTTATTACAGAATTTGTTGTGGTCCTCTCTGTTGGTCACATCTTTTCTCCGGAATATCTCATGGTCCCGATGACATCAGATTTTTGGCACTGTCTGATCCGGTTCGCCCTGATAAGATCATCACTCTGCCTTTGCCACTTCACCTTATCTTCTTTCTTCTGCAGGTTCCCTTTGTTTACGGCAGTCTACCAGATCTGCTATCAGGGACACCCAGTAAAGGAGTTCATCACCTGCTTGCAAAACCACCCAGAACACATGTAATCCTTTCTTTATCCATATGGAGGTGGCTTTGCCTCTTTGCACATCTTGAGGTGCACTGGAAGTTATGTTTTGGGAAGTTAATTAGCTCTAGTAAATGTTTTCTTTCCCCTCCTATCTATTTTTTTCTCAAGCAGGAAGTTGGTGCAATTAAGGTTTCACCTTTGGGAGGTTTTCCCCAAATGTTTTCTCTTAGGTTCCACTGATGCAATATTGCCTGACTTGTCAGGGACATTTTGGAGTTAATATTGAGATGCTTATCATGGCAAGTAAATAGAATATTTTTTGTAGACGAACATCTAAAACATCTTAATTTTACTGGGCTAAAGGACACTTTTTGAAAAAGATCATTTGCACACCTTTGTGCCATTTTTATACATTTTATTTGTTGCTTTATTTGAGAACTTTTGAGCCTTGCAGGTTTTTAAACAGGAGTGCCTTACAGAGCCTGAAATACCCACAAGTCCATCACCTCACTGTGTCATGTTCCATATTCTGACAATTAATTGTGTTGTTTAACCGGTTAATTGTGTCAATTTAAGCCAGACTTCCTTTACAGATGCTTTTGTTTTGCTCGTCGTGTCTTTTTTTAAAAATGTTATTTTAATCCTGTGTTTGTTTGCATCGTGTGTCAGGCCCTTCGTTTTCGAATAAACAGCTGCAAATCTGTGTAATTCAGTCTTGTTTCAGTGACTCTGCACTGCCTCGTTAATCCCTCTCAGGATTTTGGCTTCCGCGGTGGCGCATTGACATGCCCATAGATGTAGCCTGTGTGCGTTTACATGCCAGTGCTTTGGTCCCCTGACACCAGGCCACGCCCCTCCACTGCACTTCACTGTAATTTGATCGCTATCCCATACGGCCTCTCCTGACACTCTACACTCTCATCGTTTACCATTCTCCAGTCATACCACCTACCTCCCTGCATGCCATATCGGTATCATCCACACCACACTTTTAAAGCCAATCCACTAACAATTTATCCTAAAAAAATCCCTTAAAGGGCATAAAGCCCAATGGTTTGCACCTGTATGATCAGGTTGCACCCGTTTCCCCCAAATGACTGAATTCTCGGAATATCTGACGTGTCTGAAGTTTAACTCTGGGGCCTGTCTGCTGCAATTGGTGCCCCTCGAGAGTGCCCAAAGCACACCCACTCCCTCAGCTTCTCATTTCTCCTGCTGCTGTTTTTTGAGATTCCTTAATGTGTATGATTCATTTTGGAGGTAGGTGCTGGGGGGGTTGAGTGGGTAGTTGAGTGGGAGAAACGGAATAAAACAAGCAGAGCGTGCATACTTCACACGCTCTTAGAGTAACTTCAGAGCATGGTTCAGCTGTAGGAGTTCCATCACTAAGCTACACGTATACAGCAGATATAACAGGGATATAGTCTGGCTAAAACATTATTGGCACTATACTGTACAAAAGTGCCCTCGATTCTCTTCTATTTGATCCATTTTAAACTTAAAACTATAAATTAAATCAGTTAAACACGATTATAAACAGATGAAATATAAACGCTTCCATATATCATGCATAATTTTACAAATAGTTCGTTAAATTTGACATTAATGATTTCACATTTTATTTCTTCACTGAGAACTTTAACTCAGCTGTCTGTTGTAGGTGACTGATAACCCCTTTGAAAATCAACTGCCATTCGACTTCATACCAGCTGAAATTGCTGCCATAGTGTCTGAGTCAGCTTTAGCCATCAGGCACCTAATAATAACGACAGTGTATCGGGCAAAGGTGAAGTTATAATTAGCAAAACCAGAAAAAGTGTGTCAGATGGGTTAGACTGCTTAACTGAGGTCATTATATCACAGTGAAACACTACATACCTACTGTATACTACACTACTTTCAAGGAAATTCTGGGCTTGACAACTTAAGATCGTTTTTTTTTAAATAGTTTTTCCAGTACAGAACAGTAGTGAGCACTAAATACAATTTAGATAAACATATTCATCTAAATGCATGTTTTTTTTTTGGACTGCTGGAGAAAACACACAGGGACAGGACTGAAGAACCCACCCCCTGAAGTGAGAGGCTATAGCATTACATGCTGAGCTACTGTGGGGTCTACAATGAAAACAAAAAAAAATATTTTTAAAAAAATTTTAAAAAAGTTTTTTTTCAGTTATTACTCGTGAAAGTTGTGTCCAATCATCTTCCAACTATTTATCCAATAGTCTATCATAAAAAACTTGGACCATATTATGCACAGCATACGGCAAAAGGGAAGAACACTACGAATAGTATGCACATCATGTCCTATTGTGTCAATTTACTTTTATATAAGCTTGTTGTAAAGTGCCATCTAGTGGCAATAATGAGTAAATGCACGTTAATGTAAGACCAAATTTTAAAGCAGGACTAATAGAAAAGAGACATACAAATAAATAAATAATAGAACCTTTACATAAATAAGATCCAGGAACAGGTGTCTTTCAGCTTGGCTCTGGACCAAATTCTTAGGCACAACGCTACCTAAACACATGGTTTTAAAACTATATATCATCCTTTACAAAAACGTGAGACCACGGATAAAGACGAATTTTCTTTCACAATAAAAATAATTTTAATTCCTGAGTCTCCCTTACATATGTTTATAACCGAAGTCTTCAGTGAGAATACCTGTGGTATATAATATGCCATATATTTTTTTGCCGGCGATTACATGGGACCATACAAGAAGTACATTATTTAAAAATGCACATACACAGCACCACATTTGGCGCTGGATAATCAAACCTGTGGGGAAAAAATCACCTTAGCACAGTTAAATAGAAAATTGGTGGACTGTCCACCATGGCCATAATACTGGTTTGTAGGTTTTATTACTCATTTTTTCTTTGTACTGAAGTATTATGTGACCTACAAAAGTCAAATGAAGTCTAAGGTTCGCAAATGTACCCCTTTATCTTGCTTAATTGGTACGTATATTTCAGCTGGCAATCCAAAGCAATACATGCATTCCACACATAATATCAAAGGTCTATAATTTGAAACAAGCAGAAAGTAGTACCGGAACAGCCGCCGGAGTTGCTTATTTTCAAAGACTACCAAAAAAAAGAGCTGGAAAAAAAGTTCTCAGATGGTTGTGTGGACTTGTTGAAACAATTAGTAACGTGTTTGTCAGTCATATATGTACTGCAACTTGGTAATTTTCAAGTACAGTTATTTTAACAGCCATTTCACGTTTGGCATGTGCATATTATTAAATTTTCCATGAAACAAAGCCGCTGAGCTACACAACATGTTGGTCTTGTGAAATACCTTTTGTTAATTACATATAATTAGTCGCTTGATTTCTACGATGGCGTGAATGGTGTGCATATGTTCCTACTATACATCACCTTCAGCAATATACTGCGTAACCGGTTGTCATTACGCTTAGTTCAATACCTTTGGAAACAGCGTTCGGCACCCTCTCCCGTATGCTTCATGAGTAAAGCATACTGGGAGTTGTAGGCTGCACCGTTTTTTTTCCCTCACTAGTGTTACAAAATCCACTTTAAATGCACCTCAGTAGACATTTCCTTGTTATGCAGATTAAAGTATCACCATCACGGGATACGGATTTCGTTCTGGCGCGCTCCGCGTCCGACGTCACACTAAACCAGCCTGTTTGTTAGCCGCGAGCTCTGTCACCGGCACTGCCTGGATCGGCATCAGAAATGAATCATACCCTTTAGGGGCATGTTCCTGGAGGCGATCTAGCCAGCCTACAGAAAAGCGAAAGCAGGGGCCACCTAACGTGGCGGCGGAGGAGCCCCGCGGAGGAGCGCCCGCCCGCACTCTCTCGCACCTAGACGCCAGCGCCTGTCGGGGGCGCCTCTTCGGTGTGGGTGGGGCTTTCCAGTTCCTTAATTCACTGCCAGAAACACCTCTTTGCTCATCTGCGCGGCTGAAAGAAAGAAACCGAAAAAGGGGGCGGCGATTCTGCCTTTTTCCTCCCCTCTCGGCTTTTTCTTTCGGTACTCTTCTTCCGAACCCTTGTCTTCCTTTCTGCTCAACATGGCTACTCTCTCAGCCTGGTTTTGGAACGAGAGGTTCTGGCTTCCTCATAATGTGACTTGGGCGGACCTTGCGGACCCCGCACCCGGAGTGGAGTACCCTAAAGCCGGACATCTGCTCTCCGCCTTGCCGCTGGCTGCGCTCATTTTCGCTGTCAGGATACTTTTTGAAAGGTATGTATCCGGGGAGGGGGGACCCGACCTAACCCGCGCACCGCCCCGAGAAACGTGTGCGCCCTCATTCCCATATAATGAAACCGATTTTTTTCTCTTTAAACTAACCAGCATGTGCTGGGGAGCTCGTTAATTATATTCTTTTTTTGGCTGGGAATCCGTGATCCTCCCTGGATGTTTAGCAGGGCAGTCAGCTTTGTGGGGGGTGTTTAACAACAAAAAAAGTCGTGCGGCTTGTGAAGAAGGTATGGAGATCGTGGTTAACTCGCCAGTCATGTTTTCTTGACTAGGGGTGATGTAAGTTTACCAGCATGCTTATCAGCGAGGTACATGTCACCATCACATGGCTGATAGGAAATCTAGGCAATCCGAGGCGACAATCCCATATTGTGGGTATCTCTTATTAGGGCGACACCGTACGACGGTCATTGTATTCTTTTAATTACAAATATCGCATCCTTGTAAATTATGTCAGTATTCCGGTATGGTCTTCCAGCATACGTGACCCATGTATCTTTAAATTGCTTTAACTTAAATGTTGCTATCTAGATTAAATAAATAAAGACTTTGATTGTGGATGCTGTAGTCGTCAATAAATTGGAACCATGCGTCGTTTTTCCCCCCGTGTCAGATGGGCAAGACCATGCCTCGCTGTCTTGTGATCGGGCATGTAATTACATATAGTTGATGTTCACGGTTTCTTTTTGATTTAGATCTACACCTTTTTTTAAAAAGGGCTGGATCTGCGATTGAGTCGGAAGAGCTTCATCCTCTAGATTTAATCGCATAAGGAATGAAAAATCCGTGCTCCTCCCACCTAAATCACTAGTGTTATGGTGATTTCAAAATCCTAATTGCAAACTACTTTCTTGTAAGCATATGGTTGTAATATATAATACCTTTTAGATCGTTTTATAAGTGACTTGTGACTTCTAATGAAGTATTTTATAGCCTCAGAAGATTGAATTGGATGTTTTCTGCGTGACTAACAATTTGAACCAGTAGCACACCGGTAGCAGGTACAAACCTGCGCCCCAACGTACTAGGTGGCCTCTTGGTTTTTTCCAGTTCATCCATTTGCAGATCCGTTGTCATGGTAGAAACGTTTACGAATATGTAAACTTTAACCCTTTAGTATAGAAGATGTACAGTTTTGTATATGTTTTTGGATAATCAGAGATGATTTGAATTGGAGCTATGAAGCAGCAAATATTTAATTGCTATTCTCTGCCGCTTAGATTTTCAATTGAAATAAATATCACGTAATATTGTTTTTACAGTATTCAGAGAGGTCAAATGTTTCAGTCCAGCAAATCCTGGGGAAGGACATCAATCTCCAGCCCTGGTTTTGTGGTCATGTATGAGCCAGCTTCATTTTACCATGACCATTGACAAACCAGCATACTTACTTTATTGACTGTTAAAAATAATGCGTTACTACCAGTTGTCACCCACGGTCTGTTTTTCACAGTGGTTTTTCACTCTGTTCTGTCAAAGACCAGGCCTAGCCATGATTTTGGTAATATTCCCATGTTAGATACTTTATTTTTCCAGAAGGACTGCAATATGCTAGTAGGTTATGTCACAGTGAAAGTAATCAGATAATCCTTTTGGGCCCTAATTAGTTGAATCTAGCAGCTTACAAAGCCCTCCTGCTCTCTAACATTGATAAAATCATGTATCTATAAGAACTAAGCAACTGGGTCTCCTGTTCTTTCAAATATAGGCCAAACTGACTTTATACCCTTAGTTATTAATATCAAGTGCACAGGAGGCTTATAGATACTCTCTCAAAACGCCCCTGTCCTTTCCAACCTTCCCAAAGTCCCAAACCCCAAAGACTTTAACTGTATGCAAACATTATGTTGCTTTATTCCTGTTGCTTTTTACTCTGTTTTGGTTATGTTTAGACTGGACAGCCATGTAAATGATGCAACAGTGTAGGGGTGGCCAGTCATATCTGAAAAAGGCCCCTGTGTATGCAGGTTTTCACGGCAACTTCCTAATTAGGTTAACAATTAGAGGCCTGATTGGCTGAAGAGTCCTCACACCGGGGTTTGAACAGCTGTGCTACAGGTTATCCAAAAAACCCGCATACACACCAGCCCTTTGTGGATCTGCCCTAGCGACTGTCAGCGTTTCCTGAAGCTCACACTGATTTGCATTGTTTGATTTAGGATGGTAAAAATCTGTGTGTAATTTAAACTAGTGCCCCATTCAGAGTGGTTGTCAACCTTGTGCCCCGTGTTGCATGGGGGGTTGTTCCGTGCTAAACAGAACAGCCCTTTACTGGATGAACAGTTAGGGAAGAAGGGGTGGGCGTGTATAATGTCCTCACTGTTTTGTGTTTGTTAGTATTTGAAGCAGATAAATATCTGAGGTGCACTGTTCAGCCAGAAGCGTTTGCAGCTTCAAAGTGGGTGAACAGGTGAGGGTAGTGCTCCTGGCATTTTCCGTTTCCCTTTTTATTTTTTTCTTAACACTAATTCATAATCTGCCCCCCCCCCCCCACTAGCGTGGTATTTCAGATTAGCTTGTGAGTGGTCTAGTCTTGAGAGTCTGTCTGCAGAATGGACTGCTGGATTTTATGTGCTTCTTGGAGACTAAGAGGAGTCTTTGTGAGGGGACATTTCCGAACAGGGTTACGCAGATGCCCTTACGGACTCAATGATACTGCATCAAACACAATTTTGTGTACACACACGCGCACGAATGCTAGTTACGCAACTAACTCACTATACCATCTTATTTCATCGTCTTATTTCTAATGCTGAGAGATTTGTTTGCCTGTTTGTCTTCTCCAGTGCATTTCTTTGTAATGTTGACCCTCTGTTAACATGCATATGAAAAATTAAATTGAAACTTTAAAACTACTTTTTACGCCACGTGTTATGTAGCTCAAAGTTGTCGTGCCTCTTAACAAAACAAGTCATGTATACATGCTGTTTTTTACGGCGTGGACATCTGATTTAGGTTTGAAGTTATTGTCAAATCTTTCAGCATGAAAAAATTTAAGCCTTTGAGGGCAACAATACTTTCTCAATTAAGTTAATTAGTTAATTAGAGCTGAAAGCACGGGCTTCCTGCTACGTGTGGCACTAAAGTTACAGGAGGACACCCTGTTCGTAACAGGAGACATTAACGCAGGATCTAAGGTGCCTTTCTTTGTTGTCACGGGGCTTTTCGTCCCCAATTCAGCCTGCCCCTCCTGTGTTGTCCCCTAAGATGGTCTCGTCAGGCTGCCCCGCCAAGGGAGTCACCCAAAACTGAGAGTGAGCACCCTGCACCCGCATTAATGGCGCATTTAATGCGGCCATTCCTGCTGCCTGAGTGCATTATCTTCTCGTAGATCTTTTCTAAACGACTCATTAGATTAATGATCGATTCACTAGGCTGTGTGGTATTTGGGTTTGAGGAGGTCTAACACACCTACTGGCCTTGAGCACAGTATTGTGGCAGGGCACTGCATATTCTGCTCATTAGATCAAGATAATATTGAAAGAACATGTGAGAAGCTGTCATGTAAATTTTGCTCTATTCAAATTAAGCTGTCCTTATCATCTGGGGGTAAAATACAGGTCTGTAGAAGCAACCATTTTGGGGCAGTTTGGCACAAGACTAGGAATGTTATTTTTGGTTCTATAGCATGTTAATGGATTCTCGGTTGAGATACATGCTTTGACTTGAGGCAGTGACCAGTTGAGCCACAGATCAAATTGTGCCTGCTGTAAACCAGCTTAAGGAGTAGAGAATGGTGTTGCAGTATGATTCAAGGTCTGCTGCCCCAGAGCAGGAGAGCAGCAGAAAATGGTAGGAGAGATGGCACCTAATTTAGTGCTTATGATGGTCTGCGGGTATTACCCCCATCCTGTGAAACTAATCCAGGTCAGGATGGACAGCTCACTTTAGTCTCATCTACTGTGGTTTCGGGGGTTGGGCTACCAGATGCTTGACTTAGAGAAGCCTCAAAACCCTCATTATGTTACTGTTGGCAGAGGGAGGACATCGTCTGCCTGCAAAAAGTAAAGCAGCAAGCAGGCTGGACAGACCGTATGCGATTGATCTTAACAGCATGGCTATCTGGATGACTTTCAGATGCTGTTTGGCTTTTATGATTCATGCTGTCAGAGTGATTAATATGCTGCTCATTTCCGGAGTAATAACGACCCTCTAGCTCCTCAGCTAGCTACACCCTGCTAGCTACGATACTGCCCACAGGGCATCTGTCATATAAATAACTGGTATTTCGAAACATCCAGGCACAAAAAAGCCCAAACCTCATCTATGCGGATTGAAAGTGACAGGTTTGGCGGCTGATCGAAGCCCTTCACTGGGGTTGATGTGGGCACCGTTGTGCCCGATGGCCTGTTTCCCACTGCTTGCCGTGACACCATTGCTGCTGCTTGTTCCCATCTTTGCAAAACCTGTCACATGTCCCCCTGCTGGGCAGAAACTCCTCCCGCTATTGGCCTATTGACTTGTCTTTCCCTGTTGCTGATACCCATACGTTAGATCTTCTATCTGTATACTTCATACGTGCACATGAATCACACAACCACTCAAACATTTTAAAAATTACAAATAAATGCTATGGCTTATATCCTGTCATTTCCTATCACACTTATATATTTTGATTTAAACCAATAGTTTTCCCAGTGATTGACTGTTGTGTTTTTTCCAGGTTTAATTTATATACTTGTGTTTTACTTGTTTTGTTGGTTTGTACGGTAGTTCAGTATTAATAAAGCACACTATACAAAAAGAAAACAATGTTGTATTGAAATTCCTGCAGTACCAGCTATGACAGCTTCACTCCACTTCAGGTTTAGTAAGATTGCAGAAATTGTGACAGGCTTGAATGTCCTGTTTGGGGAGGTTTCCGTTTTGGCACGGCGGACATCAATGTAGTTGTATATGCAGTCACGTGACTTAGTTTATATGCTGAATAAACCTTGCATTTAGTTTGCATTTGGAAATATAAGCGAATGCCAAGGAATTTCCCTGAAAGAGAGGATGTAAATATATATGGTGAGTTTCTTGGAGGGGTAGAGAGCGAAGCTTTGGAACCGTTTTTTAATTTCAGTTGAGGTTTTTGCAGACTTAGCTGTCATTTGTTAACATGTCAGTATTTGTTGAAGTCAAATGTGGTGCAGCAATGTGAGATCGTGGCACTCCTGTTAGGTAGGTTGTCTGTTATTTTGTAACATTCAATTAACTTCTTCAGGAATGGACCTGATCTGATGCCCAGTGGCTTGGTGGCTAGAAACCATTTATAGGGATGACATTGGTGGCATTAGGCTCATATGGAGGAAGGCAGGAGGTCACACAGGATTGGCGAAGAGTGAATTTAGAAGATGACTGTAATATAGGGTTCCAATTTTGATTATTAAAGTGTTATATACAGTTCAGGCCAAAAGTTTGGACACACCTCATTCAATGTGTCTTCTTTATTTTCATGACCATTGGTAGAACATTGGTAGATT
>JABFDZ020000131.1:3137888-3156050 GCA_019775955.2 Pollimyrus isidori
AAAATAATTTTCTCATTTTATTTTTTCTAATGTGGGATAATTACATTTTTTTGTCTTGCAGTGATGTTCAATCCGATCACTCCCCCCCCCCCCCCCCCGTTTTCCTTGTCAGTCTGCTAAGCTGGCTAACTATGCTAAGTACCAGCGGCTCTGTGACTCGCTCTTCGTGTTGTTCGGCATGGTCTTCGTCACCACACGACTTGTCATCTACCCATTTTGGTGAGAGCGGCCACTGTGTGTGTCCGGATATCTATTGTTTATTGTTGACGTATATCTAATGCACGGGGTCGTATTCTGAGGTGAAACATCCTTCTCATAAGTCATAAGCTAAATGGAAAAAGTAACAAATAGAAAATAAATATCGAAACACAAACATTACAGTATAAGCAAAAAGTACTTAATGAGTTGGTTGGGAAATATTGTGCAAACTGACATGGAGGTGAGGGCGATAAGTGGGGTTAGTTTCAGATTTATGACTACTTGAGGTTTTAGTATAAAGACTGAGAAGGGGCAGAATGTTTAGCAGTTGTGTGTCTGTGTGTTTCTGCAGTTTGTGTCATTAGCGAGACAGGGCAAGGTGCGATAGCCAGGATGGCAGTAACCTGAGCAGCTGCTCTCGCTGGCCAGGTTAGGTTTAGGCTGAAGATCGTGCAGCTGCGACGGACTGAAATCTATCTCTGCTGGGGGGGGTGAGGGGGTGTCACACAATGACACAGCTAACCTGAGACTCAGCACATCCCCACTAGCTCACTAATTTATTAATTTACTCCCAAATGGACTTTAAATGGCAAATTACAGGAAACACAAGGAGCCGTGACTCCCCCATCCCCCCCCCACTTAATTTGAAAGTAAATGCATTGCAAATGAATGCAGTCCGATTAACTGAGAGAGATGTGACCAACACAGTTTAAGAACTAAGGAGGGCTTGGTTATAATTATGCAGTAGTTTACAGGAAGATGATGATGCATATTTTTAGGGAAGGGAAGGTGACGGAGACTAGTGGCAGGTTTTTGGGCAGTTGTCAATGTCTCTGATGATCTTTACAGAGTGCGACATCAAGGTTTAGAACACAGCTTCTTAAATGGTTCTGCCTCACAACCTATTGGTCAATGAGTCGAAACTCAAACTCAATGAAACTTGTCGAGTGGTGGGGTTGGGGGTGGATGGTAAAATATGTCGACAGGGGGGTTGGCGACCAGTTAGATGCATGCGTTGAGTTGATCATGGGACACTATGTAAAAGGAATGAGTGGACTGAAGATGTAGATTGAAGTGTGCTTTAATGCAGACATTAATGAGGTTACATTTGGACGCAGTCCTTCTCGGGAGGACACCTCCACCGCTGCTGACTCTCGTCTGTGCTGCAGGATCCTAAACACCACCCTCTTTGAGAGCTGGGCCATCGTCGGGCCTTACCCATCCTGGTGGCTCTTCAACGGGCTGCTGCTCACCCTCCAGGTGCTGCACATCATCTGGTCGTACCTCATCGCACGCATCGCCTTCAAAGCCATGCTGCGTGGAAAGGTGATGCCTCAGCGTGCCGGAACGTTCCGTCCCCACATGTCCGCTCCTCATCGTGGCTCTGATTTCTTTAGGAAATTAATACCTGTCGGCAGTCTGCTCACTTCAGTATTAATCTGCTGGTCAGGGAGCAGGTTTTCCTGAGGGTTTTGGCTGTGGGTCACTTTGAGTAAATAGTATAATTTCTCATAAGTTACACAAGGTAGAGTATTTTATTACACCTAAAACATTTACTTATTGTTGTCCACTTTCTTGCTAATGTCCATGTGGTTTCACCTTCTCTCCTTGCCTGCTCTTTCTCCACAGAGAGGGGTCTCCCTTCCCTTTCCCTCCCCGATGGTGCAAGGATTCTGTCTCTGTCTCTTATCTGAGAGCTGTCCTCACTCGCTCTTCCTTTTGCTCTGGCACACTCTCTCTCTCTCAATCTCTGGGAGCCTAAAGCATTCGCTTCTGCCTTTTGCCCTGCTGTAAGTTTGACCCTCTTTGCTTCCACTCCTGTGACGTTCTAGATCACCAGCTGTAACTGGCTTATTGTGTTTTCTTTTTCTTTTTTTTTAAACAACAAAGCTTTATCACTTTCTCAGCCTTCCCCTGCTTCAATGCTGAAGCACCTAGCCAGCTGTCACTAATGGTACAACTCCACCTTGTGGCAGAAATCACACTGGCTAGGAATTTTTTGTTTGTACAGTATGAGGTCACGTCTCCTAGCAACCCTGTCCCATGGCCTAGCCATTTTTCCCACAAACAATGCCAGGTGATATTTTAGGGAGAAGTACAGTGATGATTTATGGTTTTTATAAATGTCCTATTTTTATACTCGACGATTAGAACAACTTATATTTCTTTGTGATTTAATAATGCCCACAATCTTAATTTATTGTAAATGCAGGTTTCTCATCGAGGTGTATTTAAAGATTTGTATGCTTTGTGACATAGGATCGATACAGATGATTTTTTTTTTTGTATTTAACAAAAAACTGGATGTAACCGAAAAAACACATGCCTTTTGAAAACATTAAATTGTATGGGTCTGATTTGAATTTGGCCAAAAAATTAATTTTTGTCAGTAATACGTGTTGTATATAAATATTGTTGTGCAGTCCCTTAGAGCAGTAGTTCTGAGAACTGGTCACAACCCCCTCCATTCCATATATTTGGCGTATTCCCCCAGCAGTTCTGTCAACTTATTACCCCTGCTGTGATTCTTTTAACCGATTCACTTTTTTTAAAAAAATTTTTTATTTCATTTTGGTATGGCCCTCTCAAATCAGGTCTCCCTTGTTATTTTAACCTTTCCCTACTGCTGACAGGTATCTAAGGATGACCGCAGTGACATAGAGAGCAGCTCAGAGGAGGAAACAGAGATCACCAAGGGCAAGACAGTTCCGTCACCCAAGGGCGAGAACGGAACCAATGGCCACTCCGTCACAGCCGCGTGGGCACAGGACCATGGCTCCTGGGGAGGGCAGTGAGGCAGAGCACACCTCCCTTCCAGCAGATCCTTGGAGGAAACGCCTTCTCTCCACCTCGGTGCCTCCCTCTATTCCAGACAGTCCTGAACCTCATTGAACACTTTAAACCTCTACCCACCCCTCTGTCACAGTTTCAAGACTGAAAACAAGAATGCATGGAGTACAACAATGGACAAAAAGGAAGGGTGAACAGGCGATGAGGTTAAAGATAGATGTGGAAACCAAAAAAAGGAAGGACATTTTCCAAAAATGAATTGATGTCGTGTCTCACTTCACTTTTTACTGAAGTCAGGGGGGATTTTCTCCCTCTTATTGGTCAAATGTACTTGAGTTTTTTTTTTATTATTATTATGATGCTGTCGTCTTTATTTTGTCTTTTTCAGCACAAGGTTATTAAAATGTTTAATATTGTAATTCTTGCTTGGGTCAAATCTCAGTTTTGAAAAGTAAATTCCCACGTTGCTTTAGTAAGATCCGAATGTGTTCCAGTGTCAACATGATGTGCGTTACTGATGAGTAACTGCAGAGCTGGATTGACTCTGGGCATGTTGGCTTTTTATCCTACCTCGCTTCATAAATGTTTTCAATATGTTCAACTTTTGAATGGGGACGTCGCCTCACTGCATGATAATCAACTGCTAATTTAAGTTGTGTTTTTTTTTAAAATCCAGTAGACACTGGCTTTGCTGGAGGAGGACGATCTTCATTAATACATACCATGTCAATGATATTTTTATCTTAAATATCAACCTGGACGTGTATGTTGCTGATCCACATCTTAAAATAATATTTTTAATGCTGTCACCCCTGTGTGAGAGCTTTTGTTATGGATTAAACACATTAAACTAAATGCCACCTTTATAAATCTAACTTTATTTAGGTCCTTATGCTCTCCTGCTATACACCCATTTTGAACATCCACTGAAGTCCATGGTTCATCTTCACATAGATGCTGAGAGCTTGGTTATTGTACAAATGGCTTCACCACAAGAGAGTTCATGTCTTTGACTCTGCCTTTACTGAGGCAAAGTAAACATGCAAAAAAAAAGGGAAATACATTTACACAGATTGTGCAGGTCGACGTTGGGCGTCTCAGTCCGATTCCGTCTGGTTCTCTGCCGCGGCACGGAGCGCCTTTTCCTTCTGCATGTAGCGGTATCCTCGCAGAACACACAGGTAGCCGCCATAGACCGTCAGCAGCATCATGGAGCCCGAGAACACGCGGTACCCCACGTCCGCCAGCCTCTTTGCCGTAACCATGGTGACGCTCCTACCGACGACAAACGGAATTTAAAAAAAGTGGCACAGGACAATGTAACAGGCAGTTCCAATCATATTCAGGTATGGCATTCATATCACAATATAAGCACACACTCCTTCCACCTTAGCATCAATTAGCCAGTCTAACAGCAGAAGCCAATAAAACATTCATGTCCTCATGCGACACGTAATACACGATCATAAGATATTATGTTTTCATTACAACTCTCGTTGAATACAACCCGCCACATTCATTTTTAGCCTAATAAGGACCGTATAATTAAAAAGCAGAGCTGGAATGAAAACATTCGGGCAGGGACCGGGTGCCAGGAACAACATTGAGAACCACTGAGTTACATTAAGATAGATTACTGCTGCATTGCAGTGTGATTATCTGAACTATCATTCCAGTCTTTAGACTCAAATTTATCAGCCCACCTACGACGTATGTCGCCATGAAGAGGCTATATACGCGTCTTCAAAATGTCATTCAATGCACCCGGCTTCAATTTTAAAATATGACTTAAGTGCTAACTTTATAGAAAGGTTTCCAAATAAATTATTTAATTGCTTACATAAGATTAACCATAGTCATGAATACCGCCAACTGTAAGTAACAGACCAGTTACAAGCCAAATGTTTCAAAGATTTATATGTAATTCACAGAAACCTACGGATAGCTATAAAAGAATAGATAAAAAAAGAGAGACAGAAAATGTAATACTACCCGTAAGTGGCAAGAAATCCTGAGTGTGAATCACCGCATACGACCACTACCTTCTCCCTTAGCAGTCGCTACAAATGCTAAGAGGCTAGCAAGCTTAAGTCGTTTTATTTTCTTAAAATTGAATCACTGTCAAATGAAAATGCACACCACATTAATGACCAATTACAGAGTATTTTTACAGTATTACACTTTACCTCTATTATCAAAAAAGCCGTTAATGATCTTCACAGTCAATGTCAGGGTGAACGCAAACAGAAAACGCAGCCCACGGCGGAAATGCGATGTTAAGATACGGGAACTGCGAAGGGACATACTTTGCAACACCAAGAGCATCTGGTTGTTACCAACAGAAACGTTTTAAAGGTTCACTACAGTGGGGATTTAGAGTTTAGTGCGAAACCGAATTCACAAGTTTATTTCCAATACTTCCTGGGACTGAAAAGAAAGAAATTCATTACCAGACGGGACGCGGGGCATTCGGGCTTCCCCTTGGTTCTTACAAAATCTTTCGGGTCTCGTTTGGATTCATTCCTGGCTGAAGCTCAGTCCCGCAATTAATCCAAATGAGACTCGAATGATTCTATTAGCTCACACGTATAAACTTTACTAGTGAAAAATGACCAGACAATGAGAAAGTAGGAAATGTAAAATCACTAGGCATTGTGGAGCTCAGGGACATGCTTACACCGACATTTTCACAATTTATCTAAACATTTGACGGTTGTGGTTAAAATAGGGTGACCAAATAATCCATGTCAGGGAGGACACTCTGATTTAGGACGGGATTTGTGAACTACCATTTCAATTAAAAGGACCTGGATTTCACTTGAGCACTGAGTTCGTACTGTGTGCTGATTGGCCAGTCTCCTATAATCGTGCATGTGTCACTAATGCTAATGTGAAATAGCTGGATGAGTCTTTCAATCAAGGACACAAGCAAGTCAAAGCACGAGAAGAGCTAAACTAATTAGCTAAGCACAAGAGCCTTTCAGTTTGAAATTAGTTTGTAAAACCCGGATTAGCTCAAAGTATCCTCCCTGACATGGATTATCTGCTCACCCTAGTTAAAATTAAGTTAAATTTGTTTCATGAAATGTGCCAAGGTAACCGAGAAAAACGGTATTATATGGATGTTGTACAAATACACCCATGTTAATTCAGTTGGTTAGAGTGTGGTACTATTAATGGCAAGGTCATGGGTTTGATCCTCCTACGCTTTTCTTCCCCTTATTTTGTACAATTTATTATATTGTTAATGGTACATACTGAGGTGCTGGAAACTTTCAGGTAAAGGTAAAACATTTTTGTATATGCATTTACTTTTAACATGAATACAAACTGCCAGTCCAGCAAGTCTTCAAGTCGTAGTTTATTTCTTAAAAAATAAAATTACTGTCAAATCAAAGTGCACGCCACGCTAATTACCAAATACAAAGTGTTTTTACAGTATTACATTTTATCTCAATTATCAAAAAAGATGTTAATGATCTTCACAGTCAAAATCTGGGATAGAGCACAAACAAAAAAGACAATGTAAAAATACGGGTACTGCAAAGGGACATACTTCAACATCACCCAGCACCCGCAACGTTTAAATGTTTCGTCACAGTGATGATTTTAGATTTTATTGCGAGTCACTGCTTAGACCTCAAGAATAAATTCACAGGCTTATTTCCAATATCTCATGGCAATAAAAAGAAAGAAATTTAATTACGTATTAGCAGACCCGTCGCACTGGGACTTAGAACTGGTTCTTACAAAATTATTCGGACCTCGTTTGGATTCATTCCGGGCCGAGGATGAAGCTGGGGAATCAATTCGAATGAGACTCGAATGACGTCTTTTCCTCAGATATTTTAACATCAATGCCCTAAATCTCAGAACCTTCAAACCGATATTTGTAATAGCCTCATATTATTATGTAAATATTAAATAGACACATTCTCAAGAGGTGGCCGGTTAGCTCAGTTGGTTAGAGCGTGGTGCTAATAACGCCAAGGTCGCGGGTTCGATCCCCGTACGGGCCAGTCAGTTTTTTCTTTCCCGCGGTATGTGTAATTAATTGTATTTTTATGTTGCACTTTGAGGTGCTGGAGGCTTTCAGGCAAAGAAAAAAGCGTTTCTGCATTTGTATTATTTGTTTCTGCATTTGTATTATAATAATAAGACATAAAACATGACTATTTACTGACAGTGGTCACCCAGTAAGACTTTTCAGTCCGGATATTACTGGACATATTACATATTTCTTTTACGGTTATAGCAGATATAATTCCTTCGTTTTGGGCGACTGAACAACTTGGAATCAAAATGCAAGTACATATTATCCTTCAACGAATTTTAAACTTCTTTCTGGGGGAATGAGTGTAACTCTTTCCCGAGTGAAAATTTCCACCCGGAAAGTTTTTATCGCCGGACAATAATGATGTCGACCGTCCAGCATGAGGGGAATGATCCTGGAGCGGCACCATATGGAAATTTCATAAATTACTACACCTTCAACCCTCCGGAAAATCGTTTAACCCTCATACCACGTACGTTGCTACGAGATATAGGATATAGTTCTGAAATTACTGAGAACATAACCGTGCTTGATGTTGGATGTAATTCTGGGGTGAGTTCTTTTCCCACGTGAATTGTGTTTTACACGAAAAACATATCAATTAATATATAATCATTATGTAATGTAATGGCCGATTGCCGCGGCAGCGTGGGCTTACAATAATTGTTATATGATAATGAGCCTATTATAAACTTACAACTATGCGTGTGTCTGCTTAGTAGATGTTTGGTATACTTGTCTTTTTATACTGTGGATGTAATATATATATTTTTTTCTTGTTCATTGCTCAGGACTTAACCGTAGCGCTATATCGACATCTTCAGGGACAAGAGTCCAGTACGGCAGAGGGGTGGGTACACCTCCTTGGCTGTGACTTGGACAAAGGGTTAATTTTGCGAGCAGAGCAGTCTAACCCTTTCCCCAATAGCATTTCCTTTATCCATCTTGATGTCACCAATGATGAACACAGTCGGACACAGCTCGGGAGCTACTTGAGCAAGTTTGGTCGTTCCAGCTTTGACCTGTGTCTGTGCTTGGCGGTTACTATGTGGGTGCACCTGAACCACGGTGACGAGGCGCTGCTAGAGCTCCTATCCCGCCTGTCCTCCCTCTGCCATCACCTGCTTCTGGAAACCCAGCCTTGGAAATGTTACCGCTCGGCAGCCCGCCGATTGCGCAAGCTGGGACGAGGAGATTTCGAACATTTCAAAACACTGAAGATCCGAGGGAACATGGAGGAGCACGCTAGGGATCATCTGGTGAGAAATTGCGGCATGAAGCTGGTGCGCAGCTTTGGCAGCACAGCATGGGACCGCACATTGATGCTCTTTACAAGAAACGCAATAGAAGTGGGAAAAGAAGAAAGTACCCAGCCATCTACAAACTAAAATGGATAAGAAAAGAAACTCTGTTTGTTGATGTAATTGCACTTTTTAAACGCCAGATGGCAGCAACGACTCCCAATCTGGAAAAGGACAATTGCAGTTGAGTTCAATTCAACTTTTATTATCATCAATATTATCATTATTTAATAATTTGTCCAAAATGGGAAAATCTATTTACCAAATGTGGAATGTGTAAATTTAACCGTTTTCTTGTTTTAAGTTGTGTTTAATACTCTGTAATTAAACCTTTATTGTGGACAGCTTCTTTAAATAAAGTTTAAGAATAACTAGTCAGTAATTGTATTGCTGTTATCGCCACAAATTCGTCACACTAATTCTTGCATATAGGCCTGTGAGACCCTTAAAACATGTGTACAAGTAAATGTATTTGATCATAAGGATTTTTAAAAAACGTGTTTAAATTCTTATGTTCAGAATTAATGATGCAACATGCATAATGCCTTTTAAAATATTAATGCAAAATCGTACACAGGTGCATCCTTTTACTTGCTGCATGTGATATCTAGTTTTTATTTTCTATGTATGAAAAATGAGATGATTGTCTCAATCAGTTTGCTCTTAAGATCTGCTGTGATTAGCCCTAAGAGGAGCTGAAGGAAGTACATTTACCTACAGAGGATATTATTGGCAGAACTTTGAGAGTAACAGCCGCAGTGGCAAGTAATTGTATCCTCAAAGGTAAAATTTGGTACTTTATTTCCCTGACAGTGTGGTGTGCATATAACCATGGGCCACCAAGGTGGAGCAGGATCAGCCGACAGGACGTGTTGAATGATTTGGCATTTCGCCGATCAGCCTTTGTAGGTGGAATTCCTTATATCAGCTTTGGATCTGATAACCAGCCAGTGCTCGCAGAGGTGTGGTGAGGTTTGAATTCCGGACACAAACATTCTTTTGTTTAGTAGTAAATTTGGTCTAAAGCAACATACAATTAAGGATCAGAGATCCCTGGAGTTATTGGGGTCTTCCTACTGGTCCCAGCTGTTACAAGCCCCCATCTATGGTTGGGGCGTAACAGAATGGAATGGAAAGGGGAATAAGGGAAGTGTGGTGCTCAAGGAAACATGTGGACAAAGGGGTTTTTTTTGTGGTATTTTTCTGATTTTATTTATACGTGACACACAGTACAAATAAATCTGGTGCAAAAGGACCCAGGAGTGATTATACCAAAAATAAACAGAAAACCAAATTACTGAGCGCAACTCAAATCTAACTTACCTACATGCTAGAGAAATGAAATAACAAAAACGAGTACTACACCTCACTCCCTAACCAAACAACACCATACACAAAAACCCATCCATCCATCCATTTTCCAAACCGCTTATCCTTACTGGGTCGCGGGGAGTCCGGAGCCTATCCCAGAAGCAACGGGCATGAGGCAGGGAACAACCCTGGATGGGGAGCCAGCCCATCGCAGGGCACACTCACACACCAGCCACTCACACATGCACACCTACGGGCAATTTGGCAACTCCAATCAGCCTCAGCATGTTTTTGGACTGTGGGGGGAAACCGGAGTACCCGGAGGAAACCCCACGATGACATGGGGAGAACATGCAAACTCATGAGACCAGAACCCGGGTCCCAGAGGTGTGAGGCAGCAGTGCTAACCACTGCACCACCATGCCGGCCCCCCATACACAAAAAAAACCCAAAACAAATATGGCAACCACTCCCTACGCACCTAACAAACATGTTAACAACAAAAACATACACAGGGTAAAGCGTCAGAATCCGATGGGCTTGCGAAGACGTAAAGCAAAAACCGGGCAAGAGATCAAAACCAAAAGGTAGTGACACCTGGTCATTAATGTTCATAACGCACTACGGACCATTAGAATTCTTGGCAATTTAAAAATATTCAGATTCACCGCACTCACTAAAAATTAAGTGTTATTTCCTTATTTGACCACTTGGTGCCACTAATGGTCACCATTTCGGAAGGCTTCGAGTATATTGAACCATTTTTCGACACACTTGAAAAGGAAGCTTCAGTGCTTTGGAAAGCTTCGTTTTGCCATCACTACCAAAAAACAAACAGTCCAAGGCAGAAGTATAGAAAAGGCGAAAGTGAATAATCGTAAACCAATAAACCGAAACCATCATACACAATAGTCCAAATCAAAGAAAGCAAACCAACAATAATCCAAAAGTGAACAGAACTCCCGAAGTTCCTTACGGGTCTACTTTTCGCCTTGGCCGGACGGAAGTGACGGACGTCTTGCGGGGAGTCATGGGCGAGATCCGGACGGGGAGGCGGAGTAAGCGCCGAACTGAGTGGACCTGACCGTGGGCGGAGCAGGATAAACAGCGGCGCGTAAAACAGCAGTGAGTGGCATCACTCAATCAGCTATGGTATGTGGACCGAAGACCTTCCTATTATGGATTATAACCCGCAGAGCTACACTGAATGAAGGGTTTATTGTTTTCTAATTTTTATGTTAAACATGAATTGTTTTATATGTATCATGACACAGAATGAAACACACCGCAAATTATAGTTTTAATGTAATATGTGTAAACATTGGAATACAATAGCCGTAATATCAAGATGAAAATAAGAGTTGCGTTATGGAAGTGAATTTACTGTAGACAGCTTTATTTTTTGATACATTTTATCTGAACAGAAAATCCTGTGCTAGTGAGAAACAGTTTTATTTTCCTTTTATACCCGGAGTTACATTTTATATGTAAAGTTATAACAGGATAAGGCACCGTCCGCTGTGTTTTCAGTTGTTCAGTTCAAGCTGAATGTCTTGTTGTCGCGAGTCTCGATCTTCTTGATGAGAAGTTTTTGCTGTGGAACCACCTCTTTATCTGGGGAAAAAAAAGAAAATTAGCCCAGTACAATAAAACGTAACAGAAGCAAGTATTCTCTGTTTTCTTCAAAACAAGTTCTTTCAAAAAGTTTTTTTAAGAATATAGAAGGTAATTAATATTAAAGTATACTTACTGGTGTGGGTCCCTGGATGGATATTCACAGCGTACTCATGTCCAATTCTGTCCAATTCAAAACGAGATGTTATAATAATATCATTGTTCCAGTTAATTATATTGGGTAACTTTTTACATAAAATGCACCTTCACAATGCATTCACAGAACATTCAGTGCACCTTCATAATGCATTCATAGAACATTCATAAGCAGCAAGCAAGTGCATCTTAACATCCTAACATCCCTTAACAGCTTTAATATACATTAAGAGCAAACATTGTTGTCACAATTATAATGTTTGTTATTAATGTATATTACAGCTGTACAGGGATGCCTTGTACTTGTCTTGTAAAAGTTTACTTTTCGTTTGTCAGGCTACAACCCAATCAAACTGTAGAACTGTTTACACTTCTTCAAGCTTCAAATTAAATATGGTTTCAAATAACGGTCAAAAGACTGTCTAACCCCAAGCCCCTTCCTTCTTCTTCAACGGTCCCTACGTATACGTATTACGTATGGGACTAAAATCAACCAATGAAATGTATGCAGTACACATATTACAGAATATGTAAAATATATCAAATAACAATAACAGCCATTCTTAATACAAATAATATTATAGAAAAATATTATAAATCACTTGGTTCGGTAAGGCTCTAACAGAAGGTATATTTAATGTTTTATTAATGCAATATAAAAGTATTATGAAGGTGCAGTTAATGTAAAGCGTTACCTTATATTGTATACTGTGTTGATAAAACCTTGATCTGTTATGTACGGTATAAAAAACACAATAATAGGTGCTGTTTTTTTAACTGTCGTGCAATGAGTAGAAGGGGTACCGTAGCACCCCGGATTCATGTTTGAGCAGAGAACCTCACATGTGCTTACTGCAATGAACCGTGACTTGAATTCCAAAACTTTTATATTCCACTTTCATCCTCACCTGAACTCCTCTCCTTCCAGCAGCTTCTTGTAGGTGGCAATCTCAATGTCCAGGGCCATCTTGCAATTCATCAGCTCCTGATAGTCTTTCACCTGGCAAGCCAGAGCCTTCTTCTTCTCCTTCAAGTTCTTCTCCAGGCTCTGGATGTGCTTCCAGGCTTTTTCCAGCTCTCCAGTTCCTTTAGCTTTTGCCTTCTTTATATCTGAGTCCAGCTTGCCTTGCTGGAAAGGAAAAAAATGTCATGAAAGGTACATGGAGCAGGGTGGATGTTCGGTGACTCCTGTTAGACATTTCTAATATAGATTCTTTTTTAAACACTGTGATTTTTTTAATGTTTCTTCCTGGACAGAGAATACAAAGCCTTACCTGTCCCTTGATAGTCTCAATCTCATTTTCTATACGCGTGATCTTGCGTCTGAGCTCTGCCAGTTCATTCTTTGATGTTGATAGTTGATTATCATAGTAGCTGGCATTCTTTGACATCTCATTGACCTGGTCATGGCAAAGGATGCTGGTTTTTAAACAGGTCAAGAACTTCACCGTGCATTTTCCTCCTCATAAGAGATGGCTGTCTATGCATCGCTGGAATGGTTATTCTCCACCGACCTCAGGATCTGACCCACTCTGTGGTTCAGCTTCTTACTCATGCCATGGGCTAAGTGTGAGGTAATTGATGTTGTATGTTTTCACAGAAAAGTAAATCTGCCCAGATGACCCCATGAAGGAGCAGTGTTTTGACTTCCTGTCAATTTACCTTAGCCTTGTGCCACAATTCTGCCTCCTCACGACTTTTGGTGGCAACATACTCATATTGTGCCTTAACGTCAGCTATGATGTCTTCCATGTTGATGTCACGGGAGTTGTCCATCTGCACAGTGACCGAAGTGTTCTTGATGCTGGCTTCAAGCTCAGTCATTTCCTTGTGGACCAAAAAGGAGTATATTCAATGAAGTCATGTTCTCTATTTGCTATGGCAGCAACATGTATCTGTCAACTATTGTAATTCTTTTTTTTTCTTCCCAAGAAAATCTGTTTGTACTTCTTTGCTGTAGTCTACTTTCCCATGACTTGATCTCCTAAAAACTACACCAGACGTGAGTTGGCACTGAGCAGGTCAGGGTATTTGTTTAGAGACATCATACCTGATCGTATATAGTCTTGAGGAAGTATATTTTTTCATTCAGGGCTTCAGCCTCTTCATCCAGTTCTGTCTTCATCATCAAAGCGTGGTCGAAATCCTGCGTTTAAACTCAGTTCAGGGACCTTCAGCTCTGAGAAAGCCCCCTCCTTTGTCGCCAGTTATGACATCACAGTGCCCCGCCCTTAGTGTCTTCTCTATCATTGCCATATATGGACTTTAATGCAAACAGGTAGTTCAGCTGCTAGCTAGTTTAAATGGAGCAACATGGTCATGGCAGGGGTGCTGCCGCACATCCCACAGCAGAAACGATTCAAGTAACACCTGCTGCCTCGCTCTCCTTTGACACCTTGCTAGCCAGGGTGTGCTAATGGATGTAGGTGCAACGTTTTAATTCACCGAGGGCTTTTTTTTTCCCCATGTTCAACCCAAACTCCCCTTTACCGCAAACCCCTGGCACATTGGGGGAACTTTACTGGGTCCTGGATGTGAAACAGAGCCAAAGGCGTTTTATGCTAAGGCATCCTACGTAGGCCTGACCTGGGAACATGCAAGGTGCTTACCTTCTTCAGGATTACAAACTCATTTTCTATGCCGGCTTTCTTGTTAAATTCATCTTCAAACCTGGGTCAGGGTTGGAGTGAAACGAAAAAATGCACACACTTTAACACTTACCTATAATATTCAACATAGCAGAGTTATGTCCCTAAGTATTTATATTCATTATAATACAAGCACAAAAGTAAATTAGTGTATTTGCCTACTTTGGAGAATGAACTTTATACTAAGCAAATAATTTTTCCATTTTCTACACCCCATGCTTCCGCAGTTCCCATTGAAATCTTCAAAGAACACAACAGCTGGGAGCCCTTTGAGACCCCAACCCAGAAACTTTACAGCATTTGCTGCTACCCATGTTTTCCTAAATCTATTCCCTATTTGTAAAAATTTTGGTTAAATAAAGGTACAACAGAAGGAAATGTGCTGACATTTCCGCTTGTTAATCTGCATTCCTCAGCCCTACGCTCATCGCTGGACTATTTCAGCTGTGGAGCTGCTGTGCTTCTGGCCGGCCTTTGTAATCGTTGTCCGTTTGTTGGCATGACGTTACTTTTCCTTGCAGCCCTCCACCAGCAACATCACGTCCTTCAGGCCGTCGTCCAGCCTGCTCCTCTCCTCGTTGAGGGTCTCCAGCTGATGGCGCAGCCTGGAAATGTAGTCCTCGTACATCATTTCGACTTGGGAATCGCCGGGGGACCCCTGTTTAAGGAGTTCCCACTTGGTCTCAAGCAATTTGTTTTGCTGCTCCAGATGACGCACCTGCGGCATATCACAGGGAGTAGGTTAGAGAAAAGGCCAGTCTTTGAAGTTGCCTTTTATTGACTTTTGTTATTCACTATATTGACATAGTGAAATAGCTGTTAGGGAAGGAATAGCTTCAGCAGCTTTCCATAATTACAACAGTTATTCTCGCAAAAGTCATATTGTCATTCTTTGACTTTTACGGCTGAAACGCATATTCAGTTCTAAGCAGTTTGCTCAAGATAGAATTTATTATGCCTTTATGGTTATGCCGAATCCCTGTGGTCCATTATGCAAAGCGAGAAGGAAACAGCCATTTTCCCAGCTAGTCCTTATTGTTAACGGATGTGTTCTAAGCTGTGCCGCTCTAACGTCTGTGCTATTGTGGTTGCAGTGAAGTGCAGGTGCTCACTGTCCTGCACCTCGGCTCAGAGTGCTGTGCATAGGGGTGTCAGTTCCCCGGAGCAGACATGCTCAGTGTAGGAAGGGCTATCCCTGGCCTGCATTTCAGTCCCGAGGCCCATGTATCGTGTTGTCATTGTGTCTGAGGAATACAAACGACGCACAGTTATCCAGGATGAAATCTGACCTATTTATGGTCTCTCTCACACCTGAAAAAGTATTCTATTCCAAAATACGGAATGAGGTCTTCAGACTTATGTTACTTGGCTCATTCTTACCTAAGTGATGAGAGATTATACAACATCTTTCAGCTACGATTACCAGGTAAACTGGGGAAAATGTTCAAAACTGAAAAGAGGAGAGGGAGTAACTGTTAAATAGACTGGATTGCAACAATTTCCTGCAAAATCTAGCAAAATTTAACATGCCTTAGAAATTCTTCAACTCAGCCAATTCCTGCTCCTGAAGATCTACCACTATGCAGAATTTAGATGCAGCCACAATTTAACACACCCGATACAGCTAATCAGCTAATTAGTCATCATTAGGTAATAACAGTAAGCCTGGTGCATTCTGACATTTTAGTCATGCATATCAGATCCAGGCCCAGGGTACCTTATTGATGAATGAGGCGAAGCGATTGTTGAGGGATTTGATCTGCTCCTTCTCCTGCTGGCGCACGGTGCAGAAAGTGGGGTCGATCTCCAAGTTGAGGGGATTCAGCAGATTCCAGTTGACGTTCACCGAGCTGATATGGGAGCCGGAGTGAAGGCCCCAGGGCGTCGGGGTCTGCTTGACAGAGGGGCCCCTGTTGAATCGGGGTCCTACGCCATAGTAAGAAGCACCACTGAAGCCGGAGCTGCTGGCGCTGCTGAATTTGCCTTTGCTGCTGACTGTGCTGGCGCTGCTGAATTTGCCTTTGCTGCTGACTGTGCTGAAGCTGCTGAATTGCTTGGTCTGTAGACTCATGGTTGCAGGTGCCTGGAGGTTAGCTGAGCGAGACGGAGGCAGAAGATCACCGTAGATGGAGTGGAAGAGTGTTCTGGAGTATATGCTGATGGCACCCCTTATATACAGTAGCAGCTTCTGGGTGGAGCATGAGTAAGGTGTGTGTGTTTTTCCCCCCACTTTTCTCCCCTCCCTGGAAAGACTGGTCAACATTCCATTTACAGCTCGCACCACAGCCAGAACATTCTTCCTTATCGATTGTGGCTTAAATTCTTTAACTTTTTAGTGATCCTGCTGCCTCTGTCATACTGTTTCTTCGGTGACCTGGATGATAAGGCCCAATGCGGGTGTCGCCCCGTAAGGTAACACAGCCAAAGCGTAGTACAGGTGGCATTCCTGGATGAGATGCCAGGTCCAGGGACGGATTATGGGTTGTGTGGGCCCTGGGCAAAACGTTCGCGAGGCCCCCCTCCCACCACCACCAACACAACCACCACAATTCAAGGGCCCTTGGCGGCCAAACGCCCTCCCTCCATGTTTCCATCAGGGGCCCTATAGGGTCAGGGGCCCTTGTGGGCAGAGGATCAAGGAATGTAGGCCCTCTAAAATAGACAAACGAAAATACATTTTTGATAAGTGTTGCAAATTGTTTTGGGCTAGGGGCTCCACGGCCCCCTGCACCCCAAGGGCCCTTGGGCAGCGGTCCTGCTGGCCCGGTCCGTAATCCGTCCCTGGCCAGGTCTTTACAGGACAACAAACTCCGGTTCGTTTAACTGCATGTCTTTGGACAGTCGAAGAAAACGCATTCAAACCCCACAGAGGTTAAAACCCCCTTATACAGCTAACAGTGGTAACCGCTGACCTCCTGGTCTATAACACTGCCTGTACTTCAATGCTTACACCAGAGGCATTTATAGCTATTGAAAAGATCAGGGACTAAAGTCACGTTTCCACGGGCTTGTTTTTTATTTATTTATTTTTATTTTTTTGAAGAAAGACTGGCATCGGGGTTAAAATACCTATGGCTGTACCCCTGAGTGATCCGACCTAATTATGCCCCTCACTTCCACTAAATTCTTACATAATTACTGGGTGTCGTGGTGATCCTGCAGCTCCACGTTTGCCTGTTTGACTGTATGTGGAGTTCACGTGCGCTCCCTGTGTAAGCTTCCACCCAGAGTGCAAAGACACACACGTGCACTGGTTTCTCAGCTTGGCCCCCAGTGTGTGACTGTGAGTGTGAGCCCTATAGCGGACTGGGCTCTCCCTTGCCTTTCGTGTTGTATCCCCAAGGACAGGCCCCAGAAATGCAGTAGCCCTGGATTTAATAATCAGTTACTGAAGATGGACAGATTGATCAGATACTTAATTGAATGTTTAGCGTAATTCAATTTGTGTAACCAAATACATTGATGGGGGACTGTAACGTTGTACACTTATGCGGGGACAGTCTGGTGGAGCAGTGATTAACATTCCTTGATGACACCACTGGGTTTCGGTTTGAGTCTCTGCCAGGGATCTGTATGTGTAGTTTCCATGTTCTTTCTGTGTTGTCGCGAAGTTTGCTCCAGATGACCCCCCCCCCCCCAGTCAAAACATGCTGATTTTAATTGGAGTTACACGATTGTGTGTGTCCTGCAATAGGTTGGTGCCCCATCCTGGATTATACTCCACCTTGCATCAATAGGCCCCACAACTTGCATCCCCACAACCCTGAAAAGGTTATTAAATGTAAAAAAAAATGTGAATTTGGTTTGACAAGTTAGGGACTGTTTTCATTTCCAATGTGAAGAGAATACAATGTTGGGTTATATCTCAAGGTGTGTGGAGTTTAAGTCAAAGGAGGTGATGTTACATTTATATAATTTCTTGGTATGACCCCCCCCTAGAATATTGTGTGCAGGTCTGGTCACCATACCTCAAGAAGGACATGCTGCCTTGGAAAAGGTGCAACGAAGGGCTGCGAGAATGATTCCTGGTCTTAGAGGAATGTCTTACGAGGAGAGGTTAGCTGAGCTGAATCTGTTTAGCCTTGAGCAA
>JABFDZ020000131.1:3156150-3179696 GCA_019775955.2 Pollimyrus isidori
CTTTTCTTGCCTAACCTGTAGCCCTTTGAGATCGGCGATGAAAAGGGCATTATAAATAAAATGTATTATTATTATTAAAAAAAAAATGTATTATTATGTTCTTATGAAGAACCTATCTGGGACATTTTTTTAAAGATGACTAAAAGTTGTTTCTTATCATCATCACATTGTTATTATCTGATGGGTATCAGATGCTTTTCAACATTGTCTGTCCAGCCACAGAATAATAATAATAGTGATTTTATATAAGGAGGAAATTCTTCTAGGATGGGTGGGTACCAGTGTTGTGACTTTCTAAGATGATCTTTATCATCGTATGGACACACCTTTCTTCGATAGTTGCACAGATTGCTCTGAATTGCTGATAGTTCCAGTCTAGCAAGAGTGAATGTATTAAGTGCTGCAAGTGACCCTTAACCTGGGCAGGTACTAGGTGATGGCATGTGATGCGGGAATTTGTAGAGAAAGTCCTTCCTCAAATTCTCCAGCATCAGATTTGAGTTACAAAGAAAGTTTTATTTTTCTCTACCTTTCTCTCTGGTGGGTCACTTGCAGAAGATTATTCATGTAGAATTTTTAAAATTCCACAATGAATGCATTACCTGAATGCAAACTCCACCCAAATGCTGTCAAAAGAACAGATTACTGTCTGCAATATTGAGCAATATTTGACATTCAGACTCCAAGACGTCTTGCTTTTGGCGTTAAATTGTAATCCGCACTGCCATAACTGCAATCGACCTGAATATTCAAAAAACATTTGGACCAAAAGAAAATAAGTCTTCATGTTTTTATATTTTATTTGCACATCATGATGACACCCATCCTATGCTTCCAAGATCATCATGACCCTGTACTGAATAAGACATGGAAAATGGGTGGATAATATGTTTTTGTTTAGACTTGTCAAAATAACAAGCTCATTTCCGTTAGAGAAAAATAACATGCCAAAAAAAAATTAATGCAAATTAAACATGATCTACGATGCCCCTTGACCATTTTCAGCCGTTCTTAGTAGCACTGAGCATGGCCAATGGAAACTTTACGTTTAAAAAAAAACGTCCAGATAGAACGTGAGATAGGAGCATGTTCTGTGCATTTTATTCAGTATGTAATTTTTGTACCGTTGGGAGCAGTTCAAGCCTGAAATACCAGCTCAACGCAAAGCACCTAACAGTGAACTCAGAGGTCACACTAAGTCCTGATGCTACTGTGAGTAACTAGTATGTAATACAAGAGATATTTAAGTTAGGGACGGTGTTAGGTCTTTTTTAGGGGAGCTTCAGACTTTGTGGGAACATTTTGGACCTTTTTAGGTTCCTGCATGACTGTGGGTGTTGGGTGAATTTAGTGTGGAAGAACTTGACTGGCTCACACAAAGCCCTCAATCCCGTCGAACAACTTTGGGAGGAACTGGAACAAAGACTGCAAGCCAGGTCTTCATATCCAACATCAATGCCTGACCTCATAAATGTTCTTTTGGATGAATGGGCAAAAATGTCCTTAGTCACACTCTAAAATCTTGTTGAAGGCCTTCCCAGAAGAATGGCAGCTGTTAGCTGAAAAAGGGAGGACATACATCATATTGATGCCTATGGATTTAGAATGGGATGTCATAAAAGTTCCTGTAGGTGTAATGGCCAGGTCTCCCAATACTTTTGTCCACATAGTGTATTAAACAATGGATAAACCTGAATCTGAGGTAGGCTGTATAGCTTACCTGTGCACCGCAACCCTCTACCCAGCACAATTACACTAGAGTGGATTCAGTGTTAATATGAAAATTTACTGCATGAAGTAAATGAAAGGCATGTTACAGAGCATTATGCTGTGCCAGGTGGAACAACCTTCATATTCTGAAAAAAATATTTTTTTTTAGAATTTGCTAAGTAAATTCGAAACATTTCATTCTGGGTTTTAGATATACTTTAATTCATGTGTTTACATTTTATGGGAGATCTAAGAAAGCCAAAATTTGTGTAACAAGTCAGGTAAACAACTCAAAAATGACAATTTGGACTTTATAAATGCTGCATATTGAAAGCAGGGGATATTCCATACAGCAGAATTTCTCTGGTAGCTGGGTTAATAAACTAGAAGTCATTGCCCAATAGGAATTCTTTTTACCTAAAGTCTTAAAGTCATGACTTGTAGTCTAAGTTAACCCAACTAACTCTGAAATCCTGCTTCGTGGGACACACCTCAGGTGTAATGTCAGAGTCAAAAAAAGTCATGGTTCAATGAAGTACACAACTGTTGTTTTTCATTGGGACTTTCTGGGAGCAAAACAAAACCATGTCTGAGGTAATACAGTAGTTGCAAAACTATCACTGTCTTTAAAAAGAACACAGTTTAAATTTTTGACTTTCAAAATGGACCCGAAAGCAGGGAGAAGCAAAACATCTTCCCAAAGGTCATTTCACTTCTTTCCGGATTTCTTGATCCCGGTGCCAGCTGTGAGATAGAAGGGGGGGAGGCAAATCACTAAACAATAACATTTTTATGCAGGCGTGGAGTAACAGTGACAAAAATCCTGAGTTTTGGAAATATGGCTGCTACCTCTTACTTGCAGGATCAGGATACCCAATCCTGATGCTGCAGTGATATAAATCAATGCAGATAATCGCACATGCTTAAAACACTCTGACCTGACCTAACTCTAACCTCATTTAAATTCCCAATCATTAAACTATAAAAACATATGCAACAAATGCTGCTAGGCAGAGTGCGAATTACCCCTCCATAATTGGGGGGTACTGCCTTCATAACACTTATATAACCACAGTTTGGGGGCCACTGGCCCCTAGGAGGCACTCGGGAGCCGCCCTCCCTGATGTGGTGGGAATATAATTAAATAATTATGATTTAATCAATGTCAGTTTTACTTAATAGTGTGTGCCTACATGAAATCTGAATTATTTAAACAACATTTCCAACAACTGACTCTCATTCAGCAGTGAATTTCCGCCAACAGATTTCCACCAATCATTTCTCTTCTACAGATAGTAATGTTTTTTCAGAGCATAACGTAAGACCTTATGCATTAACATTAGCCCAATAACAAACCACACGGGCTAATTGGCGAAATAATTTCAGAAAGGCACACTTTATTCATGATAAAATGAGAATGAAAACATAGGGAGTTCATCTCCTTGGAAAATGACCATGATAGATCTTACCTCACCAAATAACCCTGGTTTAAAATAGAGAACTTAAACTATCTTGCTAGTTAACGTAAGTAACGTTTACTTTACCGGTCTAAGGAGGACAATGGTAAGTAATTCAACTTATAAAAACATCAGCTTGCATTAGTAGATGAAACACTTAAACGAATAAATGAAGGTTGTAAAATAAATTTAACAGCCTACTTACAGTTACCAATGCACGACGAGCACTAAGAACAGGTCACTCAATTAGAATGAATGACGCAACCGACTGACTAACCTTGCCTTTAGCGCCAAGGTGGTTAAAATGTTAAAATGGTACCGTCCACATTAGGGGTGTCTGAAATCGTTTTACATAAACGAAGTTCTCTCTCTCTCTCTCTTTTTTTTTTTTTTTACAACAAACTAAAAATCGTGGTACCCCCGCCGCTCGTTGTCTCTTTGGGGGGTCTGGGTCTTAATGGGGGGGCGTAATTCGAACCATGCTGCTAGGGACTATGACAGACACACTCTTTTAAAAACATTCACAAAATTTCTATCTACCATTTGGTCAATCTTGCAATTTCAAATGCATACAAAATATGTACAACAAAAGCACACTGATTACTTCTGGCTGTCATCATCTGCACATTTATATACTTTGTATCCTGTAGTATTTATTTGTAGTACTTGTGTAGTACTTGTGTGTAAATGATTGAATGTTTGTTCTTCATTGTATCTGAAGGGGTAGCTGATCTGCAAATTCGTTATACGTGGTATAACAATAAAAGGCTTCCAATTGTAATTATGAACGCCGACAGCGCCGCCTAGCGTCTGAATGTCTCCTGAGTGTCATTAAGTTAACCACGACGTTCTTACCAAGTGGCCCTTTTCCTGCAGCTTTACTTTTCATCGCCTCCATCTGTTTCTGCTCGTCCTTTTGTTTCTGCTTAAAAGCCATGTCCTCCTAAAAAAAATCAGCGAAGACAGTAAGCGATTTTTCATCCAATTTCAATGTAAGCCCGTTTGTTTGTACAGATGGTTCATACAACACTTTTGTAGTTCATAAAAAGAAAAAAAACTCACATCGTCCATTTCTTTTGCTTGTTTTTTGGGTTGTTTTAAGGGCTTCTTCTTGCCACCTACATAAAGACAAAAAATGAGAATGACTTAAGCGTTTTTCGTAATCAACGATCTGCAGTAAATGCGAATTGAGACAAACACATTTAAAACTAGGTACGGACGAATGGAAACTACAAAAAGCTACTGGAGTAACACATAGGAGTGTCCTTTCGACATAAGGACATCTTTAATCCTCTTTTGGCAATACTCGATGACACATCGGTTTCTATTACACTGCCATCAACGTGTAAGCACGCCACCACACCAGTGATTTCAGTGCAGGGTCCTTCAAATGTATCGTTTAATGACGGCAAACTGTACTAATGCAACGACGAACATTACGCTTCCGCAGAAGTGGGCTGCACAAAAAAACACAGTTTATTAATATTTTATTCACGAGCTACAGCAACGAACAGAAAAACCGCAACCATTCAGCCAGCTAATGCGTCAGTCAGTGGCAGCTTGCCTACCATACACTTCTACAATGGTAAGAGGAAAGATGTGAAACTGAGCCGAACTGAACCGTACCGTGCCGTGCCGAACTGAGTCGTACCACGCAGTGGAAAAGCGCCATTAGTACCGTATGATGGCATATACTGAGTCACCGTCGAACTAAGATGATTTAAAATCCAGGCCTAGTTGCTGCGACTATGCCTCGTATAATATTGTGAGATTATGAGATTTTGGCGTTGTTGCAGATGCTGATTAGTGAATTTCGACAGAAAACAGAAAGCGTTTTGTCGCGATATTTAGCGCTACTGTCAAAATGACACACAACGCAAATTAAAGGGTAAAAATTTGGACCCAAATATACAGGAACCATAATAAAATCTGCATAACTGTAAAATTTATGAGTTTCATCTTTATAACTTATCAAATGCCTAAAATATGCAGAATGCACCGTGTTATACATCTACCCAACGTCGGGATATTTCTTGTAAACACATCAGTTTAAATTTTTCCACTACATCGGTTGCTTAAACTAAATCACCATTATGGACAACAGGCTTTTAAACTTGATGCAAAAATGAAAGTTAATTTTTTTAATTTCTACTTACCGTCTCTTCCAGACATATTATCGACTGTATAGTCTGCACGCAATTTCCAAAGCGAGCGCAGTCAGGACCCCAAGACTATAGTCACCCGGAAATAGATGTCTTATTCTGTGCCTGAATCAAAATCTGCTTTGAGCTAAAGCTAACTGGTTACCCATGTCTGCGGACCTTTGACAACCATTGGAGACCACGGAAGAGTCATCCGTATAACGTGGTATGGTATTGTATTGTTTTGTATATTTAGACAGTCTGTTTATTATAGCATGCTATTTTGCAAAAGCCCAGCCTCTTAATTTAACTCACGTAAATTGTACTGAAGTATAGTTGGTGAATGACAAATCTGGCTTGGTAGCCGGCTTCCTGGTAAAGTATGGATTAAGTTACTCGCATTCTAACTAGGTACCTACCTAAATTGAATATGTTTTTTAAATCACGACTAATACAAAAATGTGAAGTCTAAAAGGTCAGAAAATCATAATCCAAATTTCAGCCTAGTATAAAGTACACTAATAAAATAATCGTGATATTTTAGTCTTTGCTTCTTTATTTGCGATCCTAAATGGATTTTGGCTTTTTCCAAATGCTTTGCGTTAAATGTGATTATAGGTTTGTTAATTTTAAAAGGATGTACTGTGAGTTTTGCTGTTGCAAGTCGGATAATGTGAATGACCCAAAAGGACGTGTTAATATTACTAACCTATTCTGTTATTCAATTATAACAGGTCCTGACGAAGGTACCCTGTCGCTGCACGTTAGTTTGCCATTTCATTCTTAAATGAGGTACAGGGCAGGTCATATACTGTCACAGCATTATGGGAAAGGCTGCTACTTTGTTCAATTTGCCTACAGACATAGAGCATTTTCTAATAGATACTATTGTATGCACCAAAAAAGTCCAAAGAATGAGGCATCCAGAATAGTTCCTACACAACAGCATGTGGTCAATGCCATGAAGAGCCTTACAGAGGTGGGAAGGCAGTGGGGACAGAATTCAGCCAAAACTATCTCGGCCTTGGTCAACCATTGGTGGGGAAAGTATGAAGAATTTGTGGGTCTCAATGAAGTTCGAGACGCCCAGACAAAAGTTACAGAGGTAAATTGAAGTGCAAAGTGGACTTGTGGTGGGGAATTTTTTTTCCCCAAGATAAACAGCCAGGTAACTAAATGTTTTTTTAGGCTGAGAAGGCATTTATGGTGGCCAGAGGGATGGTTCATGAGGCCCATGCAAGTTTGGAAGCTCTACAGGGCCGATTGAAGGAGGTCAGAGACCGGCTGGACCGTGTTTCCCGTGAGGAGGCCCACTACCTGGAGCTGGCCACGTCGGAACACAAGTTGCTTCAGGTGAGATATGCAGAAAGCAGGATGTCAATTGTGGGCTCTTTGAAGAACTGCTTAAATTATTCCTTATGGATCAGATGACATGATTAGATCTGCTGCCTCACGCCAATAGCTTTTTGTTAAAACCTCTTCTTTCCATTCAATCGCAGGAGGAGCGACGTCTGCGGACAGCCTATGAGAATGCAGAGGAGGCTGAGAGGGAACGCTTTGCTCTTTTCTCGGCGGGGGTACGCGAGAGCCACGAGAAAGAGCGAGCCAGGGCAGAGAGGACCAAAAACTGGTCTGTCATCGGTTCCGTTCTAGGGGCCTTGATCGGAGTTATGGGGTCCACTTATGTCAATAGGGTACGTCTGCAGGAGCTTAGGAGCCTACTGATGGAGGCTCAGAAGGGACCATTGAGTCTACAGGAAGCCATCAAAGAGCAAGCTGCTGTGCACAAAGGCCAGCAAGAGGAGCTTCGAGCTCTTATTGGTACTTTGAGGGAGGCTGTTCCTGAAAGGACACTGGAAGGGTCCAAGGCTTCGTCATATCCAGCTACTACTTCCAGCCTCCCGACCCCCCTTCCAAGCGCCATCCAGTCCGTACTGAATGACATTCTGCGCTCCACACAGAGAGCCCAGACTGTCATGCAGGAACTCCAACCACAGCTAGCTCAGCTGGAAAAGACTCTGGGTGGCGTGCGCTCTGAACTGCGAGAAGTGCGGCTGGCGTCCGTCAGACAGCCCGCTGTGGAGAAGCCGCTCATCGGCACTCAGGAGGCGCGGGTGCTGCTTCGTGACACTGAGGGCGTCCTGCAAGGACTGGTCCAAACCGAGAAGCGGCTGGAGAGCCAGATTAATAAGAGCACACTGTACAACACAGCTCTTACATATACTGCTTTTGCTTTAAGTTTGCCTGTCTTGTATCTAATATTCAGAGGCAACTGAGCAACACTGAGAGCTGTTTTAAATAGTTAAAGATAATTGTCAATATTAATCAGCTGCTGTAATACTTTTACATATCTCTGCTGTTCTGGGGTGAAACACATTAATATGAATAATAAATAATATGACCATTAAAGCAATGTGTTGAATTTCATTTCGTGCATTTTTTTTTTTTATTCCATGCATAAATGGTGAAACATTTACCTGTTTCTGCTGAATTAATAGGGAAAAGACAGATCAATACTTGAGACTGTTTGAGTTTCGAGCCGTGTCACATGTTACCTTATGGGAACCAGCCTGCATCCCAGCCTGCATCCCAGCCTGCATCCCAGCTGAGGGCTGAGCAGGTGCTTCACAGTGACCCCTTTGGCACATACATGTTATAATGCTGTCAGCTGTCCTATAACCTTAAACGAATACGATCTGTTTGGCTGGTTAATGTTGAATCTCATGCCCGGAAAACTAAGATATTTATTGTGGCTAGGCGATTCTTATTCTGAAATAGTTTTCCTTATCTGACTATCCCTTTAAATGATTCCACTCATCCATACACCCATCACTTAACCTTTTAGCAGTATGAAGTAATGGTGAGCTTGGAGCCTACCCCAGGAAGTACAAGGCACAAGGAAAGAGAAACGGAATATTAGTCCATCGTAGGGGAATCCAGATGATTGAATCTTTAATATGCTTTAAAGTCGTAGTCCTGTCACTTCAGGCTAAGTTGTGTGCTGGTTATTGTAAGCAACCATATCATCACAGGTGGACATTTCCGAGCCCGAAAGTGAAAATCCAGACCACGATTTTGTTTGCACCAGCAAGTTCAGTACTTTGACTGTGAATCTTTATATTCCACTTGGTTTTATTTCTATTTTTACTTTATGGATCTGAAATGTCAGCCTCTAATCGAAGATCGAAACCTATCACACTCAAGTTTCAGAATATACATTTTAGGCCGCGGATTATCCGTTATAAATGTTTACAATCTTATGAAAGCCCTGTATAGCTGACTCGGAGCTACGTCATTGAGCCTCGTTACATATTCATGAGATTTCGCGGGCTTTGCAGTCACGTGAACTTTTCGCGCGAAACAATACACTTGGAGTTTACATCTGCAAGTAAGAGACAGAGAGCAGAGAACCGGAATGGCTGTAAGTAAAATAAATTTCAACATTACTAAAAGTAGTAATACTCAAAGATTTAACAGAGAATAGAGTAGGTTGTAGTACATATTCGCAAACGAAAGAGTGGATTTGAGTACTTTGAGAATTTAAGCAGATGATGTGTATTGTTCACATGAAAACGTGGAGCGACCAATACACGCAGCTTTATTTTGTATTGTTGACTTGTATAACTTTGAGACGCAATGCAGTCGGATATAAAATAATGTTATCCGCTATAATTGGACATTGGAACAAAGTTGGGAATTATATTGCGGTTTATGAATAAAATTACTTTATAGCTAATAAAGCAGAATGTATGACACAAGTAAACCCGTTACGTTTTAACCTGAACTGGGGCCATTTTCGCTTCAGTTTCAGATTAGTTGCATTTGTTCTGCTAGGATCACAGTCTCAGATGCAACGGCATTTCCTAAGTACTCCATTAACTGTGTGCCATTTGGAAATTTCACCGGTTTCAGAACTATGTAGTGCAAATCGATGAAAACGATCCGACTGACATTTTAACAATATACCTCTTGTGTTATATCATGCAGGTGTTTAAAAACTTATTAAACGTATGTTAATCTGTTGTCCAGGATTCATCAGAGTCATTTCAAATGGCGACCAGCCCCAGTGGGGGCTCCAGGCGGGGGGAATTAACGTCCAGCCCCGGGCGAGATCTGCCCCCGTTTGAAGATGAATCTGAGCTTCTTGGTGAGGGGACCATTCCAGGAGAGGAGGAAGAGGATGATGGGGAGGAGCTGTTTGGGGACGGGATGGAAAGGTCAGTGAAGAGCCTCCGTCCCTGGCTGCTGTGTCCCAGTGTGTTTTGGCTGGGGGAGGATGCATGGAAGTAGATGCAAGTCTAAAGTAATTGTCCGTAAGATGAATTGCAAATCCGAGATCATTTTGAAAATGTAAACATTTGTTGTGACAGTCACGACATCAAACTTACCCATTCAGTTCGCGCTGCCATGTGGCACGCTAAGTTTTCTCAGGACAGGAGTTCAGACAGTTTGTACCCGCTTAAGTGCAATCGATTTGTAGGGATATGTAGATCATGCCGGCTAGGGATGTGCGTCTCCTCTGATGCGATACATTAAAAACGCATATGAAGTACCTACGATTGCAGTACGATACACCTCTATTGTCAGTGCAATTCGACAACATGGAATGCGATGCATCGCGGTCACGCCTCCAACTCCCGCGAGACGTGGCTGAGAGACTTGCAGGGCATTGGCCACTGACAGCAGCGGAGAACATGAGACTGCGTGTGTTTAGAGAGCGGGAATCAATCTGAATATAAAATTGGTCAAAACCTATTGGTCAGATTTCTAAGTAAGGAATGAATTTATGTAACCCTGGCCAGTGGACAGGGCAGGCCAGGCCCAGGATCGTCTGTGTTGCCTTATAGTATGTTGATTATATAACGTGGCGCGGTGAGGGAAGTGCAGGCCCAGGACCGTCTGTGTTGCTTTATAGTATGTTGATGATATAACGTGACGGGAAGTGCAGGCCCAGGACCGTCTGTGTTGCCTTATAGTATGTTGATGATATAATGTGACGGGAGGTGCAGGTCCAGGCGCAACACGGACCAGAACCACAGTAACGGCCTGACTTCAGGTGCTCTGACCCAGCGGGGAGAGCAATATGATGGGAGGGGTGGGCAATGGTGAATACAGTCTGGAGGTGTAAAAAGATGGGAAAATACAGCAAAATTATAACGAGTAATATTTAACCAGTTGCTAACTTAGTTATCCTTATTTGCCCCCAAAAAACTAGCTGGTAATTTAATGAAACGAATAAACTTCCATCTGGCGCTCTTCATTCAACTTTTAAATGTATGGATGGCTCAATGTATGGATTCGTCTAAAAGTTGTATGAGCCAGGAGCCACATCCTGCCTTCTCAGACAGAGATTTGAGAGCCTGCTTTTGCGTGTGTCACATCTTGAAGATTTCTGCTGGGGTCCTGATGCGAATCAGTCACTCTCACCATCTGCAGTGCTTACTAATCGTTTCCTTACTGTTATGTCATTGTCACAGTTTGGGAGCATACAGGTATAACTCAAACTAATTTTAGTCATCCTGGATTCCAAGCATTGATTCATTACACCATTTTATTGTAACAAATCATTATATTAATTCTGATGATTTTTATTCTGTATTTCAGCTTGCTTATATTGCATATATTGTACTGCTCCATTAACTCTTAATCTCTAGCTTCCATTTTTACCGTGTTTGGCTTGCGCTGATCAGAACTTGGACCACAATGAGTTTTTCTTCATGAAAACCTATTAGCCACTGCCGATGTAACTTTCCTCACATAATGTGATATGTAAACATAGTACTGATGTAATTGCATAATCTGTGATTCATAATCATGACCAGAACATCGTGAATTAGGGTTCGTAATTGTAAGATGCGGATTATAGCTGTGGGTCTCCTGCGGCGGCTGCAGCTAACCATTTGCAGCCCTGAACGTGGTTTTGCGTTTCATAAAATTATGAAATCGGCATGGCAGGCACAATTACGTTAGATAAAAATTTATTTCCATGAGGATGAGATTTTGAGAGGTAATCTCTCTAAGTCTGTAATGCGTGTAACTGTGCTGTGTAGTACGTTTTACGTTTGAGAGGCAGGGGTGGGGAGTTTAAGGAGAAGCATGGTAACGTGTGTAAGGCAATGTGTTTAAATTAAAATACTGGGATTATTTATTACAAGCCCCCCCCCCCCCCCAATTTAGCTCAAGACTGATGTTATTTTTAAGTAATTAATTTTAATGTGATTTAATGGTGGAGACGCTGTGTGAACTGCTTCCATTCCTGTGCAGGGACTACCGTCCGATTCCTCAGCTGGACCAGTATGAATTGGAGGGACTGGATGAAGACGAGGACCTGTCCGAACTGTCCCCCGGGGCACGAGCCGCGGCGGAGGCGGCCATGGCGGCTCAGGACAGGATGATGGGCCGCAATCGGAGGGGGCTGCTGTATGGTGAGGGGGGCCTGCACACAGAATTCATCCTGTTTGTTTATGATAGCAGCTGTCAGTTTTTATTCACACGAGTTTCACCGTAGCTGCTTTGTTTTTGCCAGGTGATAGCGGCATTAACTTGTTTTTGTTGTTAGAGTATATACCCCTCGTCTTACTGTTTTATGTCTCTTATGAGAACTGTGGTCGTATTAAGATTTTTATATTCACTAACACTGTATATTACAATTCTTTGTGTTATCTGTGCAGTTATAAATGTGTATATTGTATTTGTCGAGAGACTTCTACACTAAACAGCCAAAAATACTGGCCACCTGTCCACTAGGGGGCGACCCAACAGTTGATCTTCCCAAATTCAATATTATGCAACAGCTTATTGCTACCTTCTGCTGAGCATTATTTCAACTAATAGGGACCACTGCTTGTATTTAACTCGTCTTCCGATCCATTTCTCAGAAAACCGTGTTGTCTGCCTGAATAGAGAGAATCCTGGATGGATGCGTGTGTAGGGGTCCGGGTAACAGACAGTAACTGGGGTCTTGTGGTCACGTCCACAGACAGCGAGGATGAGGACGAAGACCGGCCAGCCCGAAAACGTCGTTTGGCGGAGCGAGCGGCCGAGGGGGTGGCCGGCGAGGGTGAGGATGAGGAGATGATCGAGAGCATTGAGAACCTGGAAGACATGAAAGGGCACTCGGTGCGCGAGTGGGTGTCCATGGCCGCCCCGCGCCTGGAGATCTACCACCGCTTCAAGAACTTCCTGCGCACGCATGTGGATGAGCACGGGCACAACGTCTTCAAGGAGAAGATCAGTGACATGTGTAAAGGTAGTGTATATGGGTGGGCTGGTGGATCCCATGTGTACCCATCCTATCCCACTGACCCATGACTGCTTATGGTGAGCCTGTAGCCTGTCCCAGGAGGTACAGAACACGCCCTGCATGCAAAGCCAGTTAATTTCACAACATGCCCACTGTGGGATATTTAATGACCTAACTGCATTCTTCTGTGCTGTGGAAGGAAACTGGAGAACCCAGACCAAACCCACATGACCCACGGGTATGACCTGTAAATGCCAAATGGGGTGGGAATCAAACCCGGAGCCCTTGAGGCTGCAATGCTGACCACAAACTCGCCGTCCTGCAGGGTGTGGGTCGTGTTTTACCTCAGAGATCTAAGGCTCTTCTGGGTTCTGCCTTTCCTTCCGCAGAGAACAGGGAGAGCCTGGTGGTGAACTACGAGGACCTGGCCGCCAGGGAACACGTGCTGGCCTACTTCCTGCCAGAGGCGCCCACGGAGATGCTGAAGATCTTCGACGAAGCGGCCAGAGAGGTGGTGCTGGCCATGTATCCCAAGTACGACCGCATTGCCCACGAGATCCACGTCCGTATCTGCAACCTCCCGCTGGTGGAGGAGCTGCGGTCCCTCAGGTAATGGAGGGCTGGACCCAGGCACTTAATTACAGGCTTTTGGCAGTAGCAACACTGCTAGGTAGGGTATCCCCCCCCCCCACACGCGCACACACACACACACACACACACAAATATACTGTATTCTTTGGTTGATCTGCAGTCATACTGTAACTTGAAATCTAAACTTATTTATTTATTGTACATTTTGCTCCATGTCAGATTTTCTACCAGTTTTTCTACCAATCAGGTGGCTAACTGCATCTCCGTCTTAATGTCTTTGGTTTAAAATGTCATGTTCTATATTGTGTCTAAATGTCTCCGTATTTCTATTCTATTTATTTCTTCTCTATCATACTGTGAATAATGAGAACGATACTTATTTTCCATGTGTGTTTCCATGCATCATATATCTGAAGCTGACAAAAAAAAAAATGACGCTTTTGGTAATTTAACATTGCCGCCTCAGGCTGTATTATTATATTTAAATTTCAGTGCTCGTTTTGACGAAATCTAATCTAAAGTGTTTCCCTTTGGGAGCACAGGCCGCATCAGGCTGCACCAGTTTGTCTGGGAAATAGGCGGCTGCTTTGGCTCTTAGGGCGCTTCAGGGGGGGCGTCAGGCTTTCATCGCGCTTGCAGGCGTCTCCAGCTGCCAGCTAAGGAATGCACTCGGCCTGCAAGCGTTCGTAAATCTTGTGCGTGGCATTCAGTGCTCGCGTCAATCACGTGACTGCGCAGTGCTCGCGTCAATCACGTGACTGCGCAGTGCTCGCGTCAATCACGTGACTGCGCAGTGCGAGTGTTGGCGAACTGGGGCTCGTGGCATTGATCTGCGTGCCGCAGTCTCTGAAACGCTGCAGTAGCTGCTGGAGAGGGCCTCTTTCACATGGTTAGCAGGAACGTCCAGCGGCGTGACTGAGGTCCCCTCAGCGGTGGCTGTCAGGTTGTGATTGCGGGCCACTGGAAAGATAAAGTGTAATAAAGTTGCCAGCCGGCAGTTAAAGTATGTAAAACAGCATGTTGTTGGCTTCGGCCCGGTGTTGTACAACCCAGCTCTGTTGTTTTGTTGTGTAATGCAAACCGGGCGGCATTGTGTGGCTTAGTGGGATAAGCTGCCTTGCAGTTCAAGTTCCTGGCTTGATAGAGTGAATATCACCGTAGAACCCTTAACCCCCATTTGATGTGGGGCCTGTCTTCCACATTGTAAGTCACTTTGGATAAAAGAGAACTCTGCAGTCAATAGATTCAAACCAAAAACCTTCCGAATAAGGGCATGGGAGTCAGACCTGTTGAGGCACGTTCTTTCCCTACAGCCATCACATGGGCATTGTCTGTCCCCTTCCCCAGACAGCTACACTTGAACCAGCTGATCCGGACCAGTGGAGTGGTCACCTGCTGCACAGGAGTTCTGCCCCAGCTGGGAATGGTCAAGTACAACTGTAACAAGTGTAACTTCATCCTCGGACCCTTCTTCCAGTCCCAGAACCAGGAGGTCAAGCCCGGTTCCTGTCCTGAGTGTCAATCACTTGGCCCGTTCGAGATAAACATGGAGCAGGTCAGTCGTCCATCACTGCCCTCTTCACACTGACAGGTTACATTAAACATGTTATTTTGCTGTTAAGTGTCTCCTACGAAGCTTGTTGGCCTTAGTCTTATTTAGTGTTTATGTAGCACATTTCCTAATGTGTTCCGGCACAGTCTGACGTGTTGGTCTGATACCCCAGTCAAAGCCTGCATGGAATAAACAGCCTGGGTCTTCCACAGGAAGATTTTGGCTTTGGTTCAGCAAACGCCGGCTTCCCATATTTCTGTCGAGCTGGGTACCACAACATGGTCCATAAAGAGTGCTGGCATTATAGGTAATGAGAAAGCGGACTGTGCCGCTAGGAGACCTCTTAATGCGGAGCTCGCTACATTTTCAAATTCCAGTTTCGGATCTCAGACCTGTGTTGGCTTCCTGTGTCTGTAGTAAGTGGCAAACTGACTGGGATGAATGTGCTGGCCAAGAATCGCAAGTTAATCCTACTGCTCTTAAGAGACTATGGCTTTCTTTTCAAACAAGACATGACCAAACTTGGCTTTTTATTAAAAGGGGAAGAGCCCATTGACTGGTCCGTTTTGTGATCTGGCCTTGTCAGTGAAACGCATTTTATTTTGTTGTTCTGCTCTGCGTAATAAAGGGCCCCAATGGGCCTTTTTAATAAGGTACCACCCCCATAAAATTTTGGAATTATTATGAAACATTCATTTAACAAATCTTACGGGAATTCTGTTTTTGTTCATATCTTTCCTGTTTTAAATTTCTTGCTGTAGATGATTTGTTTGACCTTTTTGCCGCGATATAGCCGTTGCTGCTGATTTGGCATTAAACTTAAGCCCACCACCAATCTCACAGACCGTGTACCAGAACTACCAGCGAATCACGATCCAGGAGAGCCCCGGCAAGGTGGCTGCTGGTCGACTCCCACGCTCCAAGGATGCGATCCTACTGGCTGACCTGGTGGACAGCTGTAAACCCGGTGATGAGATTGTGAGTACCACTGCAGTTGGCTGCTTCCATTCCCGTACACAGAATCCAGTCTCCAGTTTGACTCCCTGCTTTGAAATAGAAGATCAACTCAATTTATTAGTTAAACTTCAGGTTAAGGACTAAGTGGTACAAGAGCATGACCCATCATCAACCACTGTACTACCAGCCCTGTGCTCAGACATCTGCAGCGGTTGCTTGGTGCTTCTACTTTCGGATGTGAGCTTAATGTGTTTCAATCCCCACCTTATTAGGAGCTGACTGGAATCTACAACAACAACTACGATGGCTCTCTGAATGTAGCCAACGGCTTTCCTGTGTTCGCCACTGTGATCATGGCCAATCACATCACTCGGAAGGATGAGGGTGTGGCCGTGACGGAGCTGACGGACGAGGACGTGAAGGCCATAGTGGCACTCTCCAAGGACGAGCGCATCGCAGAGCGGGTAAGGCAGGTCCCCCCCTAAGTCTGACCCACCGATTTCATCCTGCTATGATTGTAGGGGTTGGTCATTTCCTCCTTCCATCTTCTCAGATCTTTGCTAGTATTGGTCCTTCCATCTATGACCATGAGGATATCAAGAGGGCACTTGCTCTGGCTCTCTTTGGTGGGGAACCAAAGAACCCTGGTGAGTTTATGTAGCATCTCTTTCTTCTAGCACATTCTTATCCATTAGGTACTAATTTATCTATTCTTATGAAACCCAACTGTTGGCATCAAAGATGATTTAGTAGGATTGAAAAGAGGTTGACACTGTTGTAGCAGTAGCGTAGTGTGCTGTGTATCCCATAATTGAGAACCTATAAGGTAAATGTCTCATGCTGTTGTTCCTTAGCATCTCCTGCTAACTTGCTATTCCGCCAGGTGGGAAGCATAAGGTCCGTGGGGACATCAACGTGCTACTGTGTGGGGACCCTGGAACAGCCAAGTCACAGTTCCTAAAGTATGTTGAGAAGGTGGCGAGTCGAGCTGTGTTCACCACAGGCCAAGGGGCATCTGCTGTGGGTCTCACGGCCTACGTTCAGCGGCACCCTGTCACCCGGGAGTGGACACTGGAGGCGGGGGCTCTGGTGCTGGCTGACCGTGGGGTCTGTCTCATCGATGAGTTTGATAAGGTGAGCAGATGCTAAGTAATAAATGGCTGGAAATTCTACAAAGATTTGGGTAGTGAGAATAATTTTCTTGAGCTTTCCTGTTCAAGAGGCAACAAAAATTAACACTTTTTTTGCGACACACCACAGATGAATGACCAGGACAGGACCAGTATCCATGAGGCCATGGAACAACAAAGCATTTCTATCTCCAAGGCTGGAATCGTCACCTCCCTCCAGGCTCGATGCACTGTCATCGCTGCTGCCAATCCCATTGGTTCGTACCTTCAAAAACGTTTGTTTAATTTTAGAAAATCCTTACAGTTTCATTGAAATGTCTTTGTGGTCCTTTTGTTGTAGGTGGTCGATATGACCCCTCTCTTACCTTCTCGGAGAATGTGGACTTGACGGAGCCCATCGTGTCACGATTTGACGTCTTGTGTGTGGTCAGAGATACCGTGGACCCAGTGCAGGTAAGACTGTAGATGTTCTTGTTGATGTGCATAGCATTTTTCATAACTATTGGGAAAAACTTAAGGCAGTTCTTTTTTGTCATTTCCAAGGATGAGATGCTGGCCCGCTTTGTGGTGGGTAGCCATCTTAAGCACCACCCCAGCAACAAAGAAGGGGGTATGGCTGGACTCGAAGAGGTGGTCCTTCCCAACACCTCGGACGTGCCACCCATCCCTCAGGAGCTGCTGAAGAAATATATCATATATGCCAAGGAGCGTGTGCGGCCCAAGCTCAATCAGATGGACCAGGACAAGGTGGCCCGTATCTACAGTGACCTGCGTAAGGAGTCCATGGTGAGAGCCTACCGTAGAGTTGAAAATGCTCAGTGGGTCATGAGTACTGCTTCAGTCCAGACCACCAAACTGCAAAATTAGGTCTGATCTGCAGCTAATTCATTGTATGTAGTGACTGTCTTGTATTATGTGCCGCATCTGATGGGTCAGAAGGTTCCAAATTAGCCTAGGAATAAAAAATAAACTTGTACATCTATCAGAATGAACTTCTTGAGGTAAGAACAGATAGGAAATGCTCCAAGAACCTCGGTTGGAACTTATCGTGGAGCTACAGTGTGTGTCACCAGACTACATCGATGCTGTATTAGATGAAGAAGGCGACCATATCTGCTCACCGTGTCTGTCTTTTTATTTATGTCAGGCCACAGGCAGCATCCCTATCACCGTGAGACACATCGAGTCCATGATCCGCATGGCGGAAGCTCACGCGAGGATGCACCTACGAGATTATGTCCTGGAGGATGACGTCAACATGGCCATTCGCGTCATGCTGGAGAGTTTCATCGACACGCAGAAGTACAGTGTCATGCGGAGCATGAGGAAGGTGCGATGTCTTGGAATTTATTTCTGGCTGCATTTGAAGGTCAACAGGACTCCAGTTAAATTTGACGGGAAGTCCTTAATCCTCTTGACTTGTCCCAAAGACGTTCCATTTTTGGTTGTAATTAACCCATCTACTCCTGCCGCAGACATTCGCCCGGTACCTGGCCTTCAAACGGGACAACAACGAGCTACTTCTGTTCATCCTGAAGCAGCTGGTTGCAGAGCAAGTGACGTACCAGCGAAACCGATATGGAGCCCAGCAGGACACGATTGAGATCCCCGAGAAGGATCTTGCGGACAAGGTGCGTAGGAGCCAATGAGTTTTGCGGCTGTAAAGCTGCTGAAATGCTAATCCCGCTGTATTAATTCACAGTAGTTTTACACATTTTGGAATCGGTTTTACAGTGGCATCCATTTCTACAGGGCAGATGTTTTTCTCTCCAAGCAGCAGTGAAATACCTCCTCTGTGTTGGATTAAAGCAGATGTCATTTTCGGTTGTTGGATGGAGAAATGTGGTTTCATCGATATAATTCCTTTTCCCCCATCCTAGGCCAGACAGATCAGCATCCACAACTTATCAGCTTTCTATGACAGTGACCTCTTCCGCGCCAACAAGTTCTCTCATGACGCCAAGAAGAAGCTCATTTTGCAGCAATTCTGAGTGTTCATGGCAACAGGAACCTGCCCGCTTCCTACAGCTTGCTTCTGTATATATTTGTCTGGGTCACGCTATCTAAGATGGCAGGCAGACTGCATGGACAGAAACGTTTGAGCTGACTTATCAGTATGTACATACTGTACTTGTCTCAGATTCTGCTAATAGGTTTTATTCCTTAGTCACCTGGTCATAATCTGGCTATTTAAGATGTGACATGAGTCATTGTGAATAACATGGTTGATCTGTACTTCGTGTAGTGATCATGTGCTGTGTGTAATGAATTTATCTGACTTCAGAAAAAAAACGCTACATGTTTCGTCATGTTTTTGAATATCATTAAAGTTAATGTTGATGTGTAATCTTTGCTCCCCAATTTGAATGTCCTCGATCCTTGACATGTTGAAATGATTTGGGTAACTTGGAGAAAAACAGCCTGTTTTAGTGTTATGACATGAATTAAATTATGCCCTATACACGGATAAAACTGGACAATTTACAGAACAATTTAATTCAGACTATTATAATTATAGTACATATTTCAGATTATTTGCAATTATTTGAGAAGAATCTGCTTGGAACGTTTACCTTGTCATCAAGATGCTATTAAGGCTGGCGTTACATTTGGGGGGAGAGGAAAAGGCTGAACTTTAGACGGGAATTGTATCCAAATTTTTAAATTTAAGTGCTGCATTTCATTTGAAGTTCGTTTTTAGGGTGCACAGGTGTCGGTGTTGGTGGTACAGGCGCGGACAGTGTTTAGGACCCGGGATCGGATGCTTGCTGGCGTCGCACCTTGGTGCCTGCGCAAAGACACTGCGCAAACATTGAATTAAAATCGGCGCATTTGTCGGGCTGATAACTGAGAAACTAGGGGAGCCGCAGCAAAGCGCGGCAAGACCCGACAACAAAAAGGTGCAGGCACTGATCGGCGAGAACAATCATCCCGAAGCAGAAACAGCAATAACTCCCAACGGCCGCTTCTCTTTTTTCCTTGTTTTTTAAATTAAAAAAAAAAAACTTAAAAATTGGATGTACGCGACAGACGTTTACTCTAATATTGCACAATAAGTCTGTGCCCTGCGCACATTTGCAGATCGCAACGTGAGCCGGCAGCTAGTCTCAAGCTTCCTCACCTCCGGGTATTTAGAGCTGTGCAACAGAAATAATCGTTTTAAAACGGTGATGCATCGCAGGCATCCACAAGAAGAGAAGCCGACAACCGCGCTAAATTATTAATACCTGGTACCCTATTTGATAAAACAATACCTCCTGACCAACTACATATTGCATTACTCTCTGGCATCGACCACCGAGATGCAAACGCTTTTCCTTTCTTGCAGCGTCATAGCGGGTAAGTTATACGCTCTGTTAATTGTATCTGGAAACATGTTTCTAATTAGTCATAAAGTAATCCCCCCCCTTCCCCAGTCTCGGTGCTGGCGGCGTGACCGTTCTTTGTTCATTCATTCCTTTGGGTATTATACAGCTGCGGATTTAGGTGAACCTAATACCCGCAGTTTCCGATCGGTGGGTAAATTAAGAAATATATATATACATTTATCGTCGTAGGAGAGAAATCGCCGCAAATGGAAAGTCCATGTGCGGTCCGCTTTGGACAATGCGATAGCGGGACGCAGGATGGGGCTCATTGCATGACGATCGTAGCGCCTCTTCAAGCTTACCCGAATCGTATTAAGCCTAGGAACGGACCCGTCCAAAAGCACTTTGCCGATCTGTAGATTGAGTAATATTACCGAATGAAATAAGCATTTATTTTCTAGCTGGTCTGACATACAATACCTATGCATGACAGCTTATACTAAAATGAAAGGGTACGGTGCGACAATGTTTGATGCCACGGTACCAGATATTAGTAAGTTTTTGAGCACTTTTGGTGTATGACCCTCTATTGTTTACGCAATATACAAATTTACGTTATGGGTTGTAAACGCAAAATCGTTGTATTATAAGCTTTTAAAAACATGTACAGAATTTGGCCAAAAATAATTCGACTTTAGTATAACTAATGTTCTTCTATATTAATGTAGCATGACTGAGAAGCTGTCGTCTGTTCACCTTTGTTGGTTTTTGTGCAAGTTATGGAATCGTGTGATATACAGTGAGGTTGTGTTATTTTTTTCTGTCTACTTCAGGTCTTTCAATTAGGGAAGAAACTTGAATAAAGTTAGATTTATGGCAAATATTTTATATTACTGGGCATTTATATTTTAAGTATGCTTAGCTCAGCATTTTTGCTCCTGCGGCCGTCCTGTCTATTTTTTGCGGAGTTTTCGTGTGTTTCTCCCACAATTAGGAGCTACGTGAATCGTGAAATATTGACTCCAGATTTCCTGTTTGCTGTTAGTCACCTGGTATGAGCTGGGGTGTCAGAAACATGACTGGACATACAGTTATCGATTAGCCATGGGTCACAAACCACTGCCGCAGAATAATCCTGGGAGCGAAATGCCTTATGGGTGCTGAGACAGAAAGGTCAGATCAGACGTTAGCTCAGATGGGACACAGGAAACGAAAACTGCAGCATAAGGGCGTAAAAGCAGGTGGGTTTGGAACATCCGTCACACTGGCTCCCTCGTCTCTGTTGGTGAGGTAACTAATGACGCTGATGCGGGAGAACGGCTGGAGCGTCCGCTGGCCAAGAAAAAAGGCCCCCATGCTCAATGGGCAGCATTTTACAGTGCAGCAGGAGACTTGCACACAGTGTGCAGGCAGTGCCACCGACAATGCGAGGATAGACAGTCAGCATAAAACTTTTCAGCCTCTTGATACGGATCAGATCCAATGTGTGTTTTACTGGAGGCAATGCCCCATCCCAAAAATCGCCACAGTAAATGCTTGCCAGAGATGGTCACAGGAGGATGCAGGTTCAATGCAGATACTGCATGCAAGGAGGTGGGATGCAGCCAGATTCTCCCATCCATCTTCCATCACTGCTTACATAGCCACACAGAGCCTATTCTAGGAAACCTTAAGCACAAGGCAGGAGACACCCTGGATCGAGAGGGCAACCTGTTGCAGGGCCCGCATACAATTTGGTAATACGGATTAATTTCCTTATTTGTACATATATTTGGACTGCAGACAAACCACAGTATATTGAGAAAATCTGCACAACCCAATAAAGATGAGTAAATTCCAGACATACAATATTGGGGTTGAATGTGAACCTTTGGCTCCCTGTCCTGACATTTTTATTTATCTCAATATTTACTCTTCACTTCCATTCAGAGTCCCTGTGTTTCAAAATATTCAGGCAGCTAAATTGCAAAAAAATCATAACGTTGACTCCACTGTGCCAATACTTATGGAAACCACTCTGTATGATTCACGTTTATGATTGGAAATGCAGCCAATGACTAGAATGAAGGATCAGCAGGGTGGAAAATTATAAAATCCATAAATTACACTGCGGCGATGGAAACAGTTCTTCCGTGACTGTGGGGTCCTTTTCGCAATTGAAAGATTTAATTGGTTACCTTATGTTCTTGAGGTGTTGCTGGTGATTTGGTTAAGTTTGTGTCTTTTTTCTGTGCAGAATAATTACATTCCCTTCATATAAGCATAGGTAGGTCTGTATGTTTTTTTAATTGCCAGCGACTGTATGGGATACACTCTACACCAAGAAGAGTGTTATCATCTTCTGTCTGAAGGAGCCTGGTTTATTTTCTGTAGCACTTCATTAAAAAAGGGATATAAATCAGAGATGTTATATACAGCAGTGTACAGTTATGATGAAAATACAGTGATTCTATCTGTATTTCTGAAAAACATCCATAGCTGCTTATTCAGTACAGTGTCGTGGTGAGTCTGGAGTGCATCCAAAGGGGCTTGGAGCGTGGAATAAAGTACAAACAAGAGAGAACATGCAGATTCTGCATAAACACAACCACACAGGGCAGGAGGTGGACACACAACCCTGGAGGACTGAGGATTGAGCCAGGACACCACTCTTAATAATAGTGATACATTTCATTTGTACAGCGTTTTTTAAGAACCCAAACATTACTACAATAGGTGAGAGAACGCAGATACATAATAATACAGATACTCCTCAACATTCAATGGGGTTATGATCTGATGAACCCATCGTAAATAGAAAATATTGTAAGCCGAATATGATATGATAAATAAATAACTATACGATATGTTGTTAAATACTGTATCGGATGTTTACGCTCACAATTGCTACAGAGACTGGAAGCGTGGCTGCATAGATGCCCAGCATCGGTAGAAAGTATTGTATGGGATTTCACTAGCCCGGGAACAGATTCAGAGTTTAGTCGGATGGCTACTGCATGCGGATCGCTATCCCACCGTCGTAAATTTGAAATATCATAAATCAAACCATGATAAAACAAGGAGCAGGAGGTTTGACAAATACACACTGTAACGTAATACATTTCATCGTAATTAAATGACTACACCAATCAACCATAACATTAGAACCACCTAAGACAGCTCTGAACCATCGAGACCTCTGAAGGTGTCCTGTGGTATCAGGCACCAAGATGTCAGCAGCAGGTCCGCTAAGTCCTGTAAGCTGCGAGTTGGAGCCCCTGTGGATCACCCTTCTTTGTCCAGCACATTCCACAGATTTAGATTAGATTGAGATCAGGGGAGTTTTGAGGCCAAGTCAACACCTTGAATTCATTTTCATGCTCCTCACACCATTCCTGAACACTTAGGGTGTACTCACACTAGGCACGGTTGCTGTGAACCGCGCCCGAGTACGATTGTCCCCCCTCCCCACTCCCCC
>JABFDZ020000131.1:3189296-3202439 GCA_019775955.2 Pollimyrus isidori
CAGTGAAGAGTCATTCCCCATGCACAGAGGCAGTGAAGAGTCATTCCCCATGCACAGAGGCAGTGAAGAGTCATTCCCCATGCACAGAGGCAGTGAAGAGTCATTCCAGGAGCTCGGTTTAAATCACCTAAATGCATTTGTGTGTTTCTAGCCAGGGATGCTTTAATGCACAGGCTTACACAGACTGGGGTCCAGGGGCCTCCACGAAAAAGGCCCCCAAATAACCTTAATTAACATTTTTTGTAATTATTTTTAATGAAATGTATAATGAAGCCTAGAGTCCCATATTGACAAATAATTTATCTGATTCATATTATCAGGTCTGGACTGATGCCTCCCCGATAATTAAAAAAAATGTTATAGTTGGAGAGCACGCCCCCCAATTTTGGCACTTGGCAAAATGTATTTTTGACCTCCCCATTCAACAGCTTTTTATCATCGCCACCCCCCTACTGGTTATGGGGCCATGTTAATGCACCTTATCAAATATCATTTGTGAAATTATCTGATACACTTAAGGTATCTAAGCTAATTCATAGGCTGATTGTTCTTTACACTTCTGCTAAATTAGCATCGAGGCTGCAGGAATGGGATGGGGGGGTATGTGGTTCTGAGGGCGGGCTCATCTGCCCTTTCCATATGCTCTGCCATGGCCGTCTGGCCCAGAGCGGGTAATCCTCCCCGGGGACAGATTGCCTCCTCTGGGGGCTCCAGCCCGTTGACCCGAGTCCGCATTTACACCCGGGCCCCCTTAGCCTTTGGATAGTGCTTGTTGGAGCAGCTGCATCTCGAGCTGAAGGGTACAGCCTCCTCCACTCACCCTGTCACCTATTGAACAGAAACTTGTATCCAAAGTGAAGCACAATTGAAAAACGGTCAACCAGTCCCTGAATTGGTGACTTTCTGCTCATAGACACGGCAGCAGAGCCTTCTGAGCCTCACACATGTAATGTATCTCTTCTGTTTACAGTCACGGCTTTAAAAACTATTTCTACTGACCATAATAATTCTGCATTGGAGTTTTCCAAAATGCAGGCCTTTTATTCATGTTATGATTGTCTTCTTGGCATGATAGTAGAGAATTCATATGGGGGAAAAAGAATGGAAGATTTCCATTCTCCTGTACTTGATTCACTACATATTTTATACATATTCTGGTGTAAGCTGTAAAAAAAATGCTGTTGTGCCAGACATAATGTGCAATAATTTTTTGCCTTTTCACCGGCTGCCCAGAAATTCAAGAAGTTAATTTCCTGAAATGTGAATCGGCCATTTGCAGAATATTAATGAAGTTGATGGAGTGAAAAAGGTTCCATTCTTATAATCATAATATATGTTCACCTACATATATATTTACACTAGTCAAGTGTGAATTTTTCACAGCTGTCCATGGCTATTCTGTGCTTTTTTTTCAATGTGAAACTGTAAGAATCATCATTATCAGCTTTTTTTTTTATTGTCGGAAACACCATTTGAGATTTTAGACACCTTACTTTATGGGTTTCATTGAATGTCTTGTAGCTTTCATTGCGCCTTGACTGCAGGGATTTCTTTTAGCCTGAATCTCCTGTTTTTCTTTTCACTGCTCCCAGGATCAATAGTGCTGCTGGTGTCATGTGACGCCGTGAGTCACAAGCCACCTTCGTCCCCCACCTCGACCAGGCCACCTAGGCCTGCCCGGACCGCGGCGCGCATCGCGCGGCTGGAGGTCATGTCCTCGAGTCCAGAGACCCCCCAGTCCGTGGGACTCACTGGCGGATCCCAGGAGTCAGGCTTCTCCAGTGAAGAGAACGAGGATGCCAAGGGTTTACCACCCGTGTACTGGGATGAGGGAGGAGAGGTGAATGGCACCAGTATGGACCCCGGGACCTTGGAAGGTACGTGACAGCCAATCAGTCATCGCCTTCTCCATCCATCAGTTTTCCATAACCGTGTAATGAATGCAGGGATTCGGTCCCAGGAAGCAGGAGACATTATGGACGAGATGACGTTGTGTTGTAAGCCACGCTATCACTATAAATCCCATCTATAGTAAAAAGTCACAATCTTCAAAAGTGGATATATGTGGTTTTCATTGGACAGCAAGGATACTGTCTTCATGTTGGACAAATCTGTTTGTGCCAGGGGATAGCTGGGCATGTTTCGATATATAGAGTAGCTGTGAGGTGGAAACAGGTACTGTCTTGTTTTTTATGTGGGTTTAATACTAAAATTGAACACACAGCAGAACAAAGCAGCACCAAACAGTATAGCAATGAAACAACACCAGTGAATCTGATAAATGATGGCTTACAGATGGCTTACAACTCCTTACACGGTGGTATACTGTAGGGTGACCTTAACAGAAGTAATATGACATTCAGATTTGTAAAAATGGGTTCCAGCTGAAGTCACCCCCCCCCAATACCAAGACCTTAATTTCATTGGCCAAATTATCTAGAACCAGTTGCCAAATTTTTGCTAAATTTTACTGTACCAATTGGATGTTTGTCTTTGATCCGCGGGAGCAGAACACCTCGCCTGGCCAAAAGGCCCTTCTTCCTGTCACAAGAATGCTTTGACAGCCCAGACTCTCTGACACCTCATGAAAGGCAGCCCAGAAGGCTGATTGTTTGCATTATTTTCACTGCTCATTCACATGCTTAGAGACTGTCACCAAGTCGGCACTGGCACACACGGCAGCGGTCTGTTCCGGGAACCTCAGCAATGGCTTTCTTACATGTCAGACCGGCGGTAATGGAGAGAGGGTTCGCCACGGACATGCTGTCCACCCCCGTTGACCTGCTCTCTTCCCCTTTCACCATGATCTCTACCTAGAATTCCGGCTGCTCTGTGTGGATGAAATGAAACAGAATCTGGCCCTCATGTTCAGAAGCCATCCGTTGGTCTGAGGAAGGACGGAGGCCGTAGGAAAGGCAGCAGCAGAGAACCAGAGTGTGGCTAACAAGCACTGTAGATCTGCCGCTTTCGGCTCACGAATGTAATATTCTGAGTGATTTAACCTTCTAGGTCCGACGTTTTTTTCCCCCATCATTACTGTCACCTCTGTTTTAGCAGTCTGTTCCCTCAGTAACATGAAGGAGTCTATCCTTGGGATCTAATGACATGTTTACAGAATGGAAAGCTTTTCCGATGCATCTCGGCTTTTCCAGCCCTCGACACTCCGCCAACTGAAATGGCTGATTTTGTCCTGTTCGGCCTTTCCGGGAATTATACCTAACAGACCACTGGACGTGTCTTATCAAATAAGTATTTTACATTGAGGGTTCGGAGCCAACGCCGATTTAGATGTGTGATGTGTACATCGTACACTACAATTCCTACTCGTTCACCTCCTTCTGACCACTCTGCTACGTACAATACATATTTAACCCTGGGGAACCCAGACCACCTTGTCATTATAGGAAAAATATGTCCATTGGCTAAAATGATCATACAGACCCAGTGAATTCAAAAACAGGTGTTTTGTAAAAATAATATCCAAGATAACAATGACTGTCGTACAGCTGCAGTCGCTCTTTAGCTGTCCAAGTCCCGTGGCTGAACTGCGACTGATCGGGCCTGTTTAAGTCAGCTTGAGGCTCACCATCATGCATAGCCTGTTTCAGGTGAGGCGTGCCGTACTTTACCTGTTCTGACCTGCTGGGGGCATCATGCACTGCGGAATGTGTATGAGAAATGAGGTCCTTAGCTGTTCCTGACTGGGAGAAAGATTACAATTAAAAAGAACAATCTGTTTAATCTACGAAGCAGAGAATGTGATGCAATTAGCCGGGGAGAACAATTAACATACTCTGCTATGTGCTGCTTAAGCCTGTTCATGTAAAGGCTTGATAGCATTTTTTTTTTCCCTGCGCTTGTTTTGCAGATATTGTTTAAAACTTATGTTCTAACCAGACCCTTGATCTATTTGGCATCTCTACCTGAATACAGTCTTGGAAGGAGTTGGAAGGACATAATTCCATTATCCATAATTGGATAATATTTTAATATGGAATAACATTATTCAAACAGAAAGCTAAGTAGCATCCATTAGATAAGGTTGATAAGATGCACTAGATTTTACGTTGCTGTAGATGTCAGCAAATGTGGTGGTTACTTAGAAACTTGTTGCCTTCCCCGCGCATTGTTAAGTTAAGTAGATTATGATTGCTGAGGTTTAGGAACCTCTGTGTTGTACTTTGTGATGTCATCAGACCACAACATCTGCCGTGCGCTGATAAGGACAGTTACCGACAGCAGGGCAAAATCAATCTCTCTCACATCTGAAGCCACCATCATTGCCAGCGGGGTGTGACAAGCGTGCCCCATTCCCAGATAATGTTGTTTTGCACTCTTTTTCATAGCGTGTTCCAAGCCAGGCACGTGTTTTCCTGTGCTATATATCACCGGTTTCTCGCTAATTGTTTTAGGAAAAGTCACAATTAATGAAGTAGGAAGTGCCTGCCGTATAATGGCAATGTCAGAATGAGACCATCCCCCTTCATTACTCATAAAAACCATGCAAGAAGCACAATCGATAACTTCTCTCCTTACTTTTATAAATATGGAGATTTTATGTAAAGCAACCTACAGATGTCACTATAAAGACACAGTGAGTAAAAAGGAGCGACAATTCTGATTAACATTGTTACATATATTCACATATACAGTGTAATCAGATTTGCATCATGTGTGCTTTATGAGGTATCTGTAAATATAATGAAATATTGCTGCGAGTCGCCGCTAATCCCTTCATGATTTTTTTTTTGCCCAAGTCCACAGGCTTGGCCTCTTCAGCTAAATAGCCAGTGGCAGCAGACCAGGAAACACGTAAATATTTTGGGAGGCTAAAAACAGTGTGTGCAGCCCCCCGGCTGCGTGTGCTGTCAGCATTCTGCCTCTTTAGCCCTTGGGCTGAAAGCTCCATTGATTGGAGTAACAAACAGTCCTCAGTGCTTCCTCCAGCAGCCTCGTAGGTGTCTGGCAGACATCCCGGGTGCCGCTTTAAAGCCCCGAGAGAGGGGGCACACCTGCCCGAGCCGGACAGCGGGATCCAAGGCAGCTCACATAGTCAAGCCGGCGGTTAGCGATGGGCGTTTTCTTTTAATGACGCCTGCTTTGTGTTCTTCAGGATTCAGTCCGGCCTCACTCCAGCCCTCACCCTCCCAAGCCGAGGCACCGACCGAGCAGAACTCCTCGTCCTCCTTGGTGCCCTTGGTGGAGTCACTGGACTCGGACCTGTGGGAGATCCAGGGGGAGTCCAGCGGTAGCCCAGCGGGCCCCGGTTACAGCACACCAGCTGTGGAGGCGGGGCCTCGCGCTCAGACCACCACAGATCCCGATGTCGGGCTGATGCACCACTGGGGCCGAGCTTCGGGCCAGACCACGCCTCCTCCCAGTACAACGTCACAGGAAGAGGAGGGGCTTAGCCAGACGAGCGCCGACGACTCCACTGCATGGGCTATCTCTGTGCGGCCCGGTCACCCATTCACCAATACGAATAGGGCGCGGGGCACAGCCCCAGCTGGTAGCAAGGAGGGTGCGGCTGACCACATGCACCAGTCCCACTTGACCGCGGTCCCACCATCCTCGGCCTTCCACTCGCCATCCGTCGCATTTTCCGGCGTCGCATGGGACGAGGTGGCCCCCACCTTTCAGGAAGATCAGGAACCAGAGCTTAGGCATGGGGGCACCGAGCTCCTCTCCGAATCGAAACTACATAACACACACCTCTCCCCGGAGTCCCTGCAGGTATTCTTCCGTGACGTCATGCTTTATCCTATGGTATAACAGAAGGGGCCATCAGATTTAAGCAAAGAGTCTTTAACTCTTTAGCACATCCAAGAGTGCAGCAGCAGCATACACTGCGTTAAAGCACACAAGATAACACTGCATGGAACAAGGAAAAGGAGACAAGATCTAAACATCAATGTTGTCTTTATATTAAATTTTATATTAAATTTATATGAAAATACATAATGTAAATGAAGAGCTTAGCTGACTGACTTAGATGAACATAAATAGCAATAGAAAGCAAATAAATAAAGGTATAAATAAAGGTACCCATCATTTCTTGGTTATCTCAGTGTCCGGGCCGTGGACGCAGGTTTGATTTACCTCCCTCCTCTGTTATGCACTCTCATGCCTGTTTTCTCTGCAGGTGATCTGTGTCGACTGGAGTGATCTCACCGGGAAGGGCTACGTCATTTTGAATATGTCAGATAACTATGATTGTGTAAGTTTCTTATCTACAGTTGTTCAGTTTTTTTGTTTTTTTTTCTCCTTTTAAAGAAACATGATATATACACACACAGATACTCAACGTTGATAATGAAGTTAATGATAAAGTTGGAGGCCCCTGAGGAAATCGTCGTGGGGCTACCACAGCTCTTACGAGTCCTAAATTTGAGTCCTAGTACTTTGTACACAATTTTTATTGTTGTAATTATGTCCATTTTCATTATATTTTTTATATGTTAATTATGTTTTAGAGTCGTGAAATTGTATTAAATACTGTATCATTTTAAAACATGGAAAGAATTTTATACATACCGGTATATAAGATACATATCTTAAAGTTAGGAATATCTATAAAAATATTTATACTGTGTAGTACCATGTGGTAGTGTACGTAGTATGCTGTTCCCTCCAGTATTTTTTTCGATAGTGGTTTTTATGTTATCTAGATGAAATAAATGCCCCCCACGGTCACCGAAACAGGCATTGCTGGATTCGGTGACCCCCCCCCTCGGGACTCGTCTTCCGTGCGGGATGGGATGCCTTTTTCTGCTCTTATCCCCATTACGCCCCCGCTGGAGCTCGACGTGACTCCGGATGTCGGCCGTCACTTTAAATGGCGAAGTTCACCTTGATCCGCATGCCCCTCCCTCCTCCCCTAATCGCTGGTGCAGACTGACAGTCTTAAGGCCAGGAGAGAGAGCCTCTGAGGCCGCCTTTAATCACAGCGAGCCAAGCTGGGCCTCTGCAGCAGCTGTGTCCCCCCCCATCGCCCAACCTTTTCTATTGGCGCCCATGAGCTCTACTCCACATTCTCATGTCGCCATGGAAACAGCGGATGCTATTTATTCTAATCAACCTGCCCTTTTCGGTTGTCTTAATAATAGCTACAGATTAATCTTAAGGTATTCCGTGGTGATGGTGGACCATTCATTATAAAAGAGGTGTGCATTGCATTAATCACCGAAGCTCACAATTGAGGTAATTATTAGCATCAATTAGAAAAGATGGTTTGAATAATCCAGCACTCATTTTGGCCTTTCCTTCTTTAGATCAAGGTTGGCCATTTCTTATTTCCTCTCCTCTTGCTCGCTTCTTGTTCCGTACCTCAGTTTCTTTTGTTAGCGGCTGCCTGTATTTTTTTTTTTCAATGCCTGATACTTATGAGCGAAGGCCTATGGGTGTGGTGGAGCCACCGTATCTGAGTTCTATTTTGGGGGACGGAGATCAGGGCTATTTGGTTGCAGCTGGACCTCCGGAATGGGAGTCTGGAAACAAATAGCGGGGATGTGCACGCCCCCTGGGGATGTGCACGCGCCCTGGGGATGTGCACACGCCCTGGGGATGTGCACGTGCCCTGGGGGTGTGCACGCGCCCTGGGGATATGCACGCGCCCTGGGGATATGCACGCGCCCTGGGGATGTGCACGCACCCTGGGGATATGGGATATTTTTTGTCAAGTGGGCCGACGGTCGTTGTTGCAGCCGGAAGCAGTGGAGTGATGATGGATCAGTTTTACAACGGCCATCATTCATTTTTCAGCTGCGCGGGGTGTGTTGTGTGGGGTGGAGGGGGGGGTAGTTTGTGCTGATGTGAGCCTTTTTGCTTTATATGGGAAGAATTGTGCAGCCACTGGGAAATCCAGAGTAAATGATAAGGATCTAGTTTCTGGTCTGCCCCCGAGATCATTTGTTATGACTAATTAATAAAGACATATTGGTTGCATCGAATGTGTCAACGTAAACACGGTGAGCAATCATTATACTACATAATTTACTGAGATCCCTTGTCTTTAAATTCATGTTTATGAAATATCATCTCAGTTTATCACATGAGCAAGAGAATGCCCGAATACGAATTAAAATTAATGGCTTAGTTACAAAACCGTGATATTTCTACGTTCTCTTTAGAAGGATGATGGTTTTGTTTGTGGTCTTTAAGTTGCCTCCGCCCTGCTGTGACCGTCTGGTCATTGTCCCGTCCGTCAGGATGATTTCCGAGCAGAGAACGGCAAGCAGCTGCTGGACCTGTTGGAGGCGGCCTTCTCCTGGAAGATGAACAGCCCCCGGGGTTCCTGGCTGGTCTCGCTCAGCAAACCCACCCGGCAGGACCGCCAGCTGCTGATGACCCTGGCCAGCGAGCAGGGTGAGGTCCATGGAGCGCCCAGCAGGACGAGTGACTGCTTTTCATGTGATATCTCAGCAGTTAATTCCCTAAGCTAAGCCCGTCTCCTCAAAAGCGTTGACTTGCTTAGCTGACTCTTCTATTCATAGCAACCAACGTTTTTTTTCCCCCCCACATATTTATACGGCCATATCTTTTTCTCAAGCACCGCAGGCTGTTCTCAGGGGTACAAAATCAGAAACTTCTGGATGCCTTTAACACAGTGTAACTTTAGGTGATAATCAGACTGCTGATTTATTGGCATGCTGAGTCATATGGAACCCTAGAGAAGTATGAAGAGTGTGCTCACTAGCCTCTAAATCACATTACTCTTGGGAAAAATAAACTATCAAAGGTTATAAAATACTTAGTACTTTTAAATACCTGAAAGCTTTAAATTGACTGTTGTGTTTTTTTCATCTGGTCAAACAATGTTATGTTCTTGTTATGTGCTTCCTGAAGTTGTGTAATTGTTCTGCAGGTGGAAATCTATAGATTTACGGGCTACAGAAGTTGTTTGGTGCTCAAAGGTAAAACAGAAGCCTCAAATGATCTTTGTTTCACTTCATTAGGGGTGATTGCCACCAAAGATGTCCTATCGATGCTGGGAGAAATACGGAGGGGCTTATTGGAGGTGAGGTTAGAGAAATGACCGTGTCACTCAGTATTACATGGGAATATCAAGAGAGACCAGTTGGCACTGATACCACTGTCCATCCAGTTTTTCCTTATATGCTGATGCATACTGTCCTATCCTTCCATGCCACTGGCACGGTCTGCCAGTCAGATTCCCACTATGAGGAAAAGGATTAAATATTCCACTTATTTTCTATACACTAAAAGCATGCACGAAAACAAGCCTAATTTGCTTGTTTCTGAGCTATATATTAATCTATCCCGTTGTATTTTGTTTTTCACCTCAGATCGGCATTCAAAACTTCAGCAGTGTCTCCAGCTGCCAAGCCCGGCCCAGCCAGACCCGTAGTGACTACGGCAAACTCTTTGTGGTTCTGGTGATCATTGGGTCTATCTGCGTGGTCATTATCGCCTCGGGCCTCATCTACATCTGCTGGCAGCGTCGTTTGCCCAAAATGAAGAACATGGTACATTTAGGCAACATAGTCTTGCATAAATTTCTGTTTTGCACATATTCAGAAATAAATAGGCATTAGAAGTATTTTTCTTTGTTTGTTTATGCAAAATGAAGTCATTTTGTCCTTTGTATTTTAGTATCCAGTATTTATATTCCAGTGTCCTTTATAAGAACCAGTAATATATGTTTCTGAACGGTGCTCTCATTGAGTGATTAACATACATACATGCATGACATACAACAGCCATTAATTTATGCTTATTAATTAATCAGGTTATGAAATATGCATTATTTTGTTTGTGTACTGTGTACTATTTGCATTACATCTACTTCATGGATTCTGTCCTTGTATCTTTCTTTTGCATAATTTGTATTTGTTTATTTTATGTACTTGCTGCTGTATGCAAAACAATTTCCTGCTCTCGAGAGTGAAGAATGTCTTGTCTCTGTCTTATCTTAAATTATCCCAATCGTATTTTCCGGCTTTGTTAACATCTTTTTTGCCTTCTCCTGTGAAGTCTCGCGGCGAGGAGCTCCATTTCGTGGAGAATGGCTGCCATGACAACCCCACGCTAGATGTGACGAGCGACGGCCAATCAGAAATGCAGGAGAAGAAGCACAGCGCGAACGGGGTCATGGCGGGATGTGGCGGCAGCGGCGGAGGCGGAGGATGGCAAGTTCTGGTTAACAAGCCGGCCAAAGAGGTGCCGGAAAATATGGAGGAAGACACACACCTTTAATGTGGGGGTGGGGGGGAGGGGGTCGCTTCGGATGCGAATGAGTGGAGAGGGGACAAATTCGCAGAGCAGAAAAATTGACTCCAGCAACGGCGCGAAACTGAACCAAGTCTCTGACACTTAAGCCAGCGCAAACTCTGCTTAGGGGATGCTTTTTTTTGGCGGGGGGGGATAAGCATATTTTTGCATTTCGTTAATGATGCGGCGCAGTTGAGTAATGAAAGGGTAATTTTAGCAAATGCTTCGCTTTTTTGCGTGGTTCTAAACCCTCCTGTAAAAAAACACAAAACAAATGGATGTAACCGATTTCCACAGTGGTGAAGTATTATACAGTATATCGGTGTTGCCACAAACACGTGTAATCATTTTGCTGATATGAATCCAAATAGCTGAAAGGAAATAAGAAATTGCACTTAAACGTTGTTGAATGTCGACGCTAATCTTGTACTCCGTGCCTCTTAATTGTGATACCCCGTCTTCCGGGAGGGCTGGCAAAATTAGGGACTTTCTGCACTAAATGCACAACCTCAGCTAATGAATACTATTAAATGGATCATTCATGTGCACTGCTAAAAATGGCTGTCGGTGTAACTTGTTCTATTTATAAAAGTTGTTTACTAACTGAACTTTCAAACAACTAATAAACCATCGCGTCTTAAGACGATCTCTCGATAGTGTTAAAACAGCCTGCTGATGAGATCGTTTCGGCGCTGATTAATTTTATGTTTTACCTGAAATACATGTGGGTCACAAGTGAACTTTCATACAGTGTATGACCCCCTTTGAACTATCTGTAGTGTGCAAACGGTTACTTATATATGTAAATATGCTTTTGTGTTAAAAGGCAGATCTACCCAATTGTGGGAACAGAACAGTGGTTTATTTCTTTAAAATGTCTGCGCAGTTATTTAAAAAATGTATGCCCTTGGCTTACGCCGGTAGCAAAAATCCAGTGACAACCCTTTTCTTTACTGAGAAAGAAATGATAATGTGGAGAAAATATATGGAAGATCTCTGGACCAGGCATCTGATGATGGTCGACATTTGTAAATCTGAGTTTCTGTTTGAACTGTCATTGTATAATATGGTTTGTTGTTGCACCGCGAATTTTATTTGAAAACAGGCGCTCTGCGTATATGCAGTAGTCTAAGCGTAGCCTTGATTTCTTGCGTCATTGTATCTCTTTATAGGTCGATGTATGGACTGCTGTTGTGGTATGTATGCTACGTAGGAAAAAGGGGGAAACTTGCATTTCTAGTACGAGAAACAATAGTTCGACTACTGTTTATATTTATGTATGTTTGTATATCGATTTGACTTTTTTGTTACTTTTGGGTTTGCACTACAAACATTTTGCCATGTGAGAACTATAGAAAATAAACGTTTCAATAAAATCAAAAAATTGTGGACTGGCGATTTTATACAACAATATGCTTAAATCTCATTACCATCTCAGCTTCTTTGTTGTTAAGCTAGAATCAGGGGTTTTATTTTTTTCTTATGTACAGAAGTCCTGCCCCGAAGTCTACTTTTCTAGTAAAAATTCAAAGTATACCCAACCAACTTTCATCCATTTAACGCTACTTCATCCGTTCTTTTTCATCCCTCTATTTTCCTCCAATTGACTCATTTTTCTCTGCGTTCCACCTCTCAAATCCTCCACCCATTAAGGAGAAGGATGCTCTGATTTTGCGCAGAGACATTTTAATGCAGGGATGCAGGGTACAGTTAAAATGATGAAAATGGTGGTTTTTACGTTATCTAGATTAGAGAAATGCCCGCCATGGTCACCGAAACAGGCATTGCTGGATTCAGTGACCCCCCCCCTCGGGACTCGTCTTCCGTGCGGGATGGGATGCCTTTTTCTGCTGTTATCCCATTACGCCATCGATGGAGCTCGACGCGACTCCGGATGCCAGTAGAAAGTACCGGACGGCCACAAGCACCTGCCCTTCAGAAAGTCTGTTCACGGTCCTGCACACTGGAAATTTGGAGATAATGATGAAGATTCACTGCATGGGAGCAGTTTGAAAAATTTCCACATACAAGTCTATGGGAAGATTTTGACGAAGGCATGAAAAAGAGGAACGCAGGTGCAATATCACTAAGTTAAGTACAAACACACTTCATAATGGGTGGAACATTTGAGAGGTGGAACGGAGTGTCTAGGTGGAAAGCTGTATGAGGAGACCGGTGCAAAAGCTTTGGGTAGAAAAAATACATGAGAATGCAGCGATTGCTGTGTATCCACACCACAATCAATAATGAAATTAAATTAATATAAAATTAATTTAAATCAGGCTTTATTGGAAACTTGAGGAAACAATTTCTCTTTCAGATGAAGTTATGCACACATTTCTGTGACTCATTCAGCAGTGTTGGGCGGCTAAATGAAATTCTCAGGCTAGCATTACTATGTTTTCACCACATTGAGAGATGTCTCCACTGTCCACGGCCTGCTTCCCTGCAGCCCTTGTTTCCTGCCTAGTGTGGCTCTAATTAGCCAAACCTGATGCTCATTCGGTCTTAGCTGTCTTTCCTTGCCTCCTGTTAAGCACTCCCAGCTGCCTCCTATTTGCTCCCTTGTTAGTATTGCATTTATTTCCCAGACCTTTTGTATTTATGTTGTATGTTAATGCTGCTGAAGTACTGCTGATGATTCGATTCCCCTACTAGCAAAATACCGCCCCCAAGCACTGCTTCCTTAATTAGCTGCCCTCTGCTATGTTACAATGTCACATATGGGTTAAATGCAGAGGACACATTTTATTGTGCACTGTGTTGTGGTGTGTCAACAATGACAACTACTCACTTTCACTTTTCGTGTGTTGGCTTATCTTCAGTATCCCTGTCATCCTGGGGCCTGTTTCACAAAGCAGGATTACTTGCTTAACCAGATAACTTGCTAGATTTAAGGTAGTCTGAGGTAAA
>JABFDZ020000131.1:3217000-3227063 GCA_019775955.2 Pollimyrus isidori
AGCATCCGCTTTAAAAAAAACAATCAAGGTTCACAAAAAGAGCAGGGACTGATGAAGCTGTAAAGGCCAGCTATTTGCCAATGAAATCGCATTTTCTGTAATGAACATTAACAAGTCCAACCTGCGCTCTCCACTCACACATAGACATCTAAATGACATTATGAGAGTGGCAACGGCTCAAAAACTGGTTGCTGACGTTGATGCGCTGGTCGAAGAAAAGAGAAGTCAGGTGTCAGGAAGCAGGAGTTAGAAGCATTATGCATCCGTGTGTATACCTCATTATGCGTCCGTGTGTATATCTCATTATGCGTACGCGTGTATACCTCATTATGCGTCCGTGTGTATACCTCATTATGCGTACGCGTGTATACCTCATTATGCGTCCGTGTGTCTCCTCATTATGCGTACGCGTGTATACCTCATTATGCGTACGTGTGTATACCTCATTATGCGTCCGTGTGTATACTTGCGTATGACAGCTCATCTAGATTTTTATTTGTTAAAGGAAAGTTCTCATTTGTAGTGTATAGTTAATGTTCATATCTAAAGTGAATGACATTTTTTTCATTTGCATTAACAATAAAGAATTTATTTTTGTATATGATTTTTTCTAAACTGAGTTGTTAAAGGCAGTTTTTTTAAATTGTGAAGTGTTTTTCTAGTTTGTAAATTATATTGTAGCCTATAGCTTCATATTTAATGTAACTGTCTGTACACAGAGTCTGCAGCATTTTTTATTTCTTATTTTATCATTACTAAAAAGTATCTGACAGGTAATATTCATGTTCAAAGGAAAGGATTTTGCTTGCCATTACTTGGCATTGTTTTTTCCCCAAAAAGGAATGAGTGTTAATGTACAGTTTCTGAGGACTTGTTAAATGCAGTTTTACACAATATAGTGTATTTGTTGTAATTTGATGCACTATGATTAAAAAATAAATTAAATATTTGGCCCGCACATAGTCACATTTCATCTCATCCGGCCCTCACCCTAAAATGAGTTTGACACCCCTGTATTAGAGCATTTATGTCATTCATTAAAACTTTATTTTAACAAGTAAATTAACTGAAAACCAGTTCTCACCGCTTCACGCGATATTCGGGAGAAATAGCAGATTACACATCAGAACTGCCTTGGATACAAACGTCATGCATGTAACTAAACTCTTCAGCTAATAAGGGCAAAGGTCTGTCGTCACGGTTCCAGTTTGTGCAGCCGGGTGAGAGGTCGCAATGTTAATGCGTTGTGTCAGGATCAGAATGCATTGCTTTAAGCCAGTTGTAAGCAAGTCCAGTGCACCCAGTGACCGGACTGGGTAAACAAACTGAAACGCGGACTTAAGACGGAGGACTAATGACAACAACCAGAAACAGCTGATCACATGAGGATCCCACACGAGGTTAAGGAGGTGGCGTGGCGGACAATTGGGGCAAGGCAGGGGTAATGTTGGGATGAGATCTTTATCGTTTTGGAAGTCATTAAGAAAAAAAAATGCTCTTGTTTGATCCTGTTTATTTTGTGTTTAAATGCTTAAACAAATGTGTATTTTTGGGGGGTCGGGAAACAATTAATTGGTTTTCCACTATTTCTTATCGGAAAAATTCGAATAGAACTCAAACTTTTTAGGATTCGATCCGGAGTCCGGAACGGATTAAGTTCGAGAACCGAGGTACCAATGTATTTGAATTGACTGAATTTTTTTGTATAATTCTTAGAATAGTTTTCATTTATCTATATAAAAATAGATGGATGAGACAGAACCTGCATATTTCTATCACACATTGTTTTCTGCCACATAATGTTTGATTGGTGCTCGTTTAATGACATCGTGTGATTGCACTTCTGAGCTGGTGCATACCACCTGCTCTATTTGTATCTTGCATGTCTGTACATACAGTACACAGCATTACACTAAATTACAAATTTTACGACGGTGCCTGATTTGTACCACTTTGGTTCACAACACTTTTGTGACCCAGCATGATTCAGTTAGTATTTCTGTGCGCTACTTCAGGCTCCTTTTACAAGCTGCTTGTGAACGATCCCCACCAGCCCGGCCCAATCTCCACTAGCCCAGAATATCAGACAGATATTTTGATTTTGGATTCTTTGTGTTCTCTGTTTAATAAAAGTTCTGCATAGCACATGCACTTGTGTCTGAGTGCGTGTTTATGCGTCTCGTAACCATGGGGTGACTGTATATGTCTTTGATGGCTGTCACTATTTTACTGCAGAAAAGTCAGTATATTATGCCAATAGAACAAATATGGCTGAAACAAATCAAAATATGCCAAACTCCATATTTCAGATTAGAGTGACCCAAAGCTATTACAAAGTACCATGTCGTTGGATAGCAGCAATTTCGACCAATGGAAATATAACTTTTCAGTTATGGCATATTTAGGTAATAGTACTAATCCAAATATTTTTTTTAAGACACCAGGATCATGAACACTGGGGCTGTATCATATTTCACAGCTGGATGTCCTGTTTTAGCCTGATAATTTATCAGATTTACCCCAGTTTAAAAGGATTTTAACTTCTCTTATTTACCCCAGACTACCTTAATTTCAGTAAGTAATCCACCTTGGATTGCTGCAAATGTAGGCCATACTGTATATTATGCAGAAAAATGGCAGGATGAGGAGATTGAGCGGTGCAGACGTGCAAGGTAAAATAGGGCCGGTGATATAGATCGGGAACAGTCAACACCGACTATTTATCTCCAGGCGTTTAACATCTTATTTGTTATTGTTATTTTTGGCCTGTACAATTTTTGTTCATTATTTATATGTCCCAATATTCAGTTATTCTTAAGGTGTATATGTAATTAAACTGTTATTAGGTTACCCAGGCTGATAATGCTATAAAACTAACAGAAAAAGAAAAGTAAATTTGTTAATTGCGGTTTTTTTTATGACAATCATCAACTAAAATTTCATGATTGTGACATCCATACTCATAGCTAAACTAGTTCTCAACAGGCAGGTGAACAACCATTATAACTAGGCCTTGCCTTTATGCTGGAATTATATTATTAATTTTGTAGTAATAAAAGGCATTTTTTTACTTAAATGGTCTTGGATTGCATGTGTCTGGTAGCAGTTCATATTCTAGCTAAAATTTTGTTTTTATAAAAACTCCAATTTCTCTTATTGTGTGTAATTAGTATGCTCATTCAGTCTAGTGATGTTTATAGGGATATCCAGTCACTGCCACTGCGAAATTGCCACTTTTGGTGACAATTTAAGTGCCATTGTTTATACAATAAATATCTGCATTATGGGTGTGATGTAGATTGATGACCTGGTACTGTCTTCTGCATAAGACTGTGTATGCCCCTGAGGAAACAGGATCGTTCCATATGGTATATACTTATTGAAATATTATCATATAGAGAGATCTGAGAGAGATTTGTTCGGTTACATAAAGCCTTGAAAATAATGTGTTTTGTCTTCACCCTGTTTCTGTTGTAGAAAGAATATTTTGTGCATGGATGTGAGCACTAAGGGGCATCAGCTGATTATAACTTGAATACATGTCCGGTACTTTTTACAGGATTTCGTTTTGAAATATCCATTTTGTTTTGCAGTCTACGAAGAGGAACATTCCCATGCTGTTTGTTCGGGGGGATGGAGTCGTCCTTGTGGCTCCTCCACTCAGGGTGGGCTAGATTTATTTTCTGTGGGAGATCGTGGACTTGAGTTAATTCTCAGTTTTTGTATTAAGAAGCTGTTTTTTTTCTGCATTTTGATTTACCTCAATGGCGATATCAAAGTATTTGTAATCTGAATGTTTTTTTGGTATGCAAAGTAAGCAGTTTGGTTTGTTTTATTACATTTTTACTGGCCGTTTTTTTTTTTGTAGTTGATAAATACGGTAATTATAGAGGTCCACCATATACCACTGTCACAATAAACGTGGATGCAGAAAATGTGGATTGTTCATTTTCACTGGTTTCAGAATCCTGCAGATCCATTACTTAATAAAACAAATTCAGTTCTGAAGAACAATGGTTTTATTTTCTCTCTCCCTGAAGCATGTGTTACTGACTCTGCACATTTACAGGTGGGGCAGACAGATGTGAAACCAAATCTAGCCTGGAAGCTTATGGCGCGGTTCCGCCATCTGCATTGCTGGTTAAACACTTTGCTGTAATGCCACCATTGAAATTCCAGAAAGGCTTGAAGATGAAGCTTTGAGTGTTTATGGGTTGATACAGATCAAAATGCACAATGTGGGGCAAATGGGGACAAGAAAACACCAGAACCTTGATAGTCCACCATCCACACACACACGCACACACACGCACACACACACCTAGAAATTGAGCACCTGCTCCGTATACCAAAATAAGTAAAAGTGCCCCCATTTTGATGTTCTAAGTCAGGGTTCTTCAAATCTGGACCTCGATTCCAAATCCAGGCCTTGCTTTCTGTTCTCCCGGGTAGTTGTTTTAATAATTACTGATTGTGATTGGTCAGAGGCTTCACACCTGACTCACAGGTTAAGGAAGGCTGGAAAACCAGCAGGGCTCGGACCTCGAGGACCGTGATTTGAATAACCCTGTTCCAAGTGCTGTAACTGATGATCAAACGAAATCTACCAAGATGACCCCTGCCAGATGGCAGCATTTACCCTAAGCCTAAACAAGGTCCAGAATATATGTAGAACTTAGCCTGAATTTCTTCGATATATGTAAAGCTATAGGTATTTCAGTTAATCTGCTAAGAGAAATGTCTAGCATTTTGACATTATTTGGTTTTTAAATGATTTGGCTAAGCCTCTATACCTGGATTGGAAGTTTGCTGGTTTGAGTCCCAACCTCCGCAGTATAGTCACACGTCCATTGAGCCCTTGAGTAAGGCCCTTAACCTCCAGATCCAGGGGAGCTGCACGCTGGCTGAACTTTTGCTGTGACCCCCAAGCTTGCTTTCACCTGCATATGTCTGTCTGTCTCATGGCAAGCAAAATGGGGTGGGTGAAGAGAATTTGGGGATGAATAAATTGTGGCAAATGTATAGAGGTAGATAGTTTAGGTCCAGAATCTAGAAATTCAGGCTAAGATTTTGTGTCAACCAACCAGTTGAGCACTCTGACTGTTACTCTTTATGCTTAGCTGGTTAATTGGGGGGAAAAAATCTTGGACTGGATTTTTGCTTTGTGCCCCTGAACTTGTTTTTATTTTGCGAATTGGGTGTATTGTTCGAAATTACCGATAGAGGGCAGTACAGCCCCACCAACTTTGGGGAATGTACTTGGTAACCTCAATACACTGTGAATTTGAAAAAAGATGTTTGGATGTCTGTTTATTAGGATTGCTTTAATTTTTTATAGGTGATATGCAAAGGTTAATGTATATAGCGTTGAACTGCATATTATATATAGCTGTAGTGTTAAGTCTGGGACATTTACTGCTGTAATTTTAGGACAGAGGGAGTAGTTTGTAAATAAAATGACACCAGTGTTTTTTTTATGATCTTTTTTGTAAAGAGGCCTCCTATCTTAATTTTCTTATGTTCATATGTCAGTATTGTGAAGTATAATTTTAGCATTGTCTGTAAATCCATTAAAACACAGTGACCTGGGTCACAACTAATGGTGGTTTAAACTAGTTGTGAAATAGGCACAATGTAAATATTTTTTAAAACTTTTAATTATGAGTCTGACTGTGGCACTGAAGTTGTTGTGGATAAATGTGCTGTTGATACAGCTGGCAGTTTTCAGTGGACTAGTAACTGGTTTCTTATTTCTGAATGGATGAATGCAAAAATTCTTACAGCTGGCAGAAGTGGAACCGTTGATAAAGAAAGAAACCAAGTGGGTGTAATGTCATTTTTCCATTATTGCTCCTGCAAAAACTATGAATAAGAGTCATCTGAAGAAGTTGGCTGGCTTTTTTTTGTTTAATTTATTTTGAAAATTAAACAAAAAATATATTTAGTAAAAAAGCAGTGTACTTTCAGGAATATTAATACCAGAGTGAACTGGCAGAAGATTTTGTCCAGTACTTTGCATTAGTTATAGATTTTTAATGAAACAGATTTAGAGGTGGTATAAAATGTAAGGCTTGTCAGCCAAAAAATATTGGTTTATTGGTTTTATTAAGAGCAAATGTCTTTAATTCTTTATCTCCCATACGCTGCAGTGCAGTAACAATGTTTTCATAAGTTTCCTCATAAGTATTTAATATTTGTAGTTGTAGTAACATAGTTCATTGCTGTGAATTATCAAAACTTGCCAGCAGATGGCAACACTTTAAGAGATACAGTGGTACCTCAGAACTCGAATTTAATCCATTCAGATCTCCAGATCAAATCCTATAAAGTTTGAGTTCTGATGGAATTTTCCCCATAAGAAAAAATGGAAAACCAATTAATTGGTTCCCGGCCTCAAAAAATTACACCTAAATATGTTTTTTTTAGCATTTAAACACAAAGTGAACCGGATAAAACGAGAAGAGCATATACTGTACTAAACACATCTAAGCACATTTATCAGAAAACAGTGATTTGTAAAGTAAGAAAATAAATTTATCCAAATAATGTATTCTGTTCCACTAAATTGGCTGCTTCTTGCGTGTTTAATTCATTAAGTATAACGAAATATATTTGTTCTACTCCATACTTCCAGAAGACAACTGTTTTGAATTAAAAAAAAAAATAGTATACACTTGTCATGTTATCCACTAGTTTTAAAAGAAGGTATGAGTCTTGGATTTAAGTAATTTGTTCAATGTCAACTAGCAAAATGGTGTCTAATCATAAGTCCAGGGTCTCAGGTTCAAGTCCTTTGCGATTCAGTCCAAGTTTGCATGTTCTTGCTGTTTTACAAAGTGTTGGCCGCTGGGACGGAGCTCGCCTGACACCAGGTGAATCAATTAATCTCATCTGCTTTCGCTTTGTGACTGCGGTGCTTTACAACCACGACTACTAAAAAACGCACTTAGAGAAACTAAACTTCATGGAGAAGCTTGCCAGTGGCATCGGCGGATTGCCGATGGCTAGATATTTGTCTTTGTCGACGAGTCGTTTTCTCTCTGCGCCAGGCTGTTGGATACGATGTGGTAAAAAGAGCTGGTGCCCGGACATCAGCTTCAGGAAAGTTCTGATTTACCAGATGTTATAACACTGTTTTAGAAGGAAACTGAGCAGCCTTACATTCAGGAGAACAATCTGCCAACGGACTGAAAATATTTTGGGGAAGTGTCGCTAAATTCCTGGTGAAAATTAAATCGAGATGAGTCCGGATCTGTTTCAGACATTCACACGAGCATGACTGTCCACTGGTTAAGCAGGTTGAAGCCATAATTAGTTAACAATCAATGTATTTAAGCATCAAGGTCCTAGCATGTTAAGAGTTTTCTAATGCTTATGAAAATAATTTCATATAGTTGAATTGACGGCACAGTTTTGCATGTCAAAAAGATGTATTAAATGTCCCCTTATTGCTGTGTAACACTATTCATTCTTCAAAGGTGTTTCAGTATGGCAGTCTAGGCTACCGGAGAACTGAAGTGTAGGTAAATTGTCTGTTGAGGGCTGTGGAGAGAAGAAAAATGTTTAGACAGACTAAATCCCAAAGGCAAAATGAAGTATTTCAATATTTATTGATTTTTTTTGGTCAACATGGAAATGTTTCACCACAAGTATCTGAGCAGGCGTGAAAATCATCCAGCGAAGGAGCTCAAACGTGAAATTTCACCAGGGTATCGATGTCGACAAAAATATCCACCCGAAACACCCAAATCATTATTTCAGGCATCGAGAGGAATGGCCGGCATTCTCCAACCTTTTGTCGTTATCTGCTTGACTAACAGAATACGGACAAAAGATGTTTTTGAGTGTGGGGGTTATTAAATCCATGCTTATGGAATTCTGTGTGGTCTGTGGTCTCCAACCAGGAAATATATACTCTTGTCCAGAAACGGGTGCCATGCTTTTAACATATTTTTTATACATGCTTTATTTTTTGCTTCCAAATGCACCCTGTATTTATTGAATTGGAATGAAGAGTGGAAATGTGTGCCCCCACCCCCTTTCCGCTCAGGATGCCTGAAGTAATTGGGTATTTGGTAGATAATTTCTTGGACTGTAATGCATAGGTGACTGAGGTTTTCTTGAAATTATTATAGAGGACCTGAATATTTGTAGGGAATTTTTGGGTTTGTCTCCTGGAACTGAATAAGAACATGCCTAAACTATCATGAGGTACAATGCCATAATTCATACTCAGTGTCTTGTTATTTCTTCACAAGCATTTAATGAGGTATATATCTGGTGCAGACTGTTACTGTGATGAAAGTTATGAATTTTGCCCAGCTTGAGATGTATATTTTTTCTGATGGAGCTGTCAGTCTTCTTTTTAGTCCAATGTCAATCTTTCTGTGTGATCTTGTGTCTTCCCTTGTTGTGAAACAGATACTCTGTGTTTCACAAATGCTCTAAAATTCCCTTATAGATCCCCTAATCAAGGGTCATTGTGAAGGGGGAAAAACAGTTCTGATGGTAGTTCTGTTTCCATCTTCCAACCTGTCATCATGGTCAGGGTCAGGTGGCATGGGGCTCAAGGCACTGTGGGTATGATGCCATTCCATGACAGAACATATATACTAGTACACAATTTAGAGTCTTTAGAATGTGGTTGGACATCAGCACAACACGGGAACAACATACAAACTCCACATACACACTGAGTGGAGGTGGGTTCCTTCCCTTTTCATGACCTAAATATGTTACGGACCATCAGGAATAACCATAGGCTACTGTGCAGCTGGTACTGTGCGGCTCTTTTATGCAATGTTGGATTTTGATCTTCCAATGTAAAAGAACTGTGTGTTTGCACAATTAAAACAAAAACAACTGGAAAGCACAACCTTAATTTTGTAGTGGTAATGAGGCACAACTTTTTGAAAGGTGGCTCTGTGGGCATCACTGTCACCTCACACCTCCAGGGATGATAGTTAGAAACCCTACCCTGCTTAGTGCGTGGGACACGCCATGCATTCTGGGATAGGCCTCAGACTCATCAAGGCCCAGTACTGGATATTTGTGCAGGGGTGGGCATTGGAGATGTTTGCAGAAGCAGCATGTTGATTTTAGAAGTAAGTGTCCTGTACTGTTGTTCTCTACAGTAGGTCCCTCAGGGAAAATATTTCTTTGTAATGTGTGCTGCCCCCCCCTCCTCTCCCCAAATGTGTTGTTGCTTGCTGAACTGCAGATGTGTTTCTGGGAGCTATTCATGGAAACATGCCGTAGGATCTCGAGGAATGTGTTTTTCCTCAAAGTGATTTGGCTCATCCCATCCAATAAACTGAAACTTTGCAGAGGTTTTCCAAAGACAAAAAAACAGTTTATGTTGTGTTTGTAAACCTCAGTCAAGCAACAAATACCTCAAATTAGGCAGACATCCAAAATCTTGGTTCTAGACAGAAGCATGGAGTTCATTGCCCGTTGGAGTCGAACATCTGGCAAAGGACAGTTGTTTCTTTTAAGTAGTTTTATTAAAGACCAGTGATTTATACAGTAGGTGGTTCAGTGGCCCTGTGGATGGCACTGGGGTTTCAAACCCACTTGGTTGCGGGTTTTATTCTTGCACCCAACTCAGCATGTGTGGAGTTTGCATGTTTTTGCCATGGATTTCCTCAAGGTACTTTGATTTCCTCGCACAGTCCACAAATATATGGTCTAGATGAATTGGTGTGTTGTCCTGTGATGGACGGGCATTCCAACCTGGGTGTCCTGTGATGGACGGGCATCCCATCCTGTGTGTCCTTTGATGGACGGGCATCCCGACCTGGGTGTCCTGAGATGGACGGGCATCCCGACCTGGGTGTCCTGTGATGGACGGGCATCCCATCCTCTGTGTCCTTTGATGGACGGGCATCCCGACCTGGGTGTCCTGTGATGGACGGGCATCCCGACCTGGGTGTGCTGTGATGGACGGGCTTCCCAAGCTGGGTGTCCTGTGATGGACGGGCATCCCCACCTGGGTGTGCTGTGATGGACGGGCATCCCATCCTGTGTGTCCTGTGATGGACGGGCATCCCATCCTGTGTGTCCT
>JABFDZ020000131.1:3259076-3271086 GCA_019775955.2 Pollimyrus isidori
CTCCCAGAGGGCAGGAGGGTGAAGAGTCCATGTGCCGGGTGACTGGGGTCCTTGATGATTTTCCCAGCCCTTTTCAGGCTTGGAGGGCATGGAGATCACGGCCATTCAGTTTAGGCTTGCTTCCTTGGCCTTTGCGCACGGTAATTTCTCCAGGTTCCCTGATTCTTTTCACTATGTTAAGCACTTTAGAGGGAGGAATGCCCAAATTTCTTCCCATCTTTCTTTGAGAAACGTTTTTCTTTATCATCTCAAAGATTTTTGCCCGCACTTGGTTGAAAACTGGCGATCCTCTGCCCATCTTTCCTCGATGCTCCTTTTGTACCGAATCATGATTGCAATCACCAACTTTTTTTGGAATGTGTTGGAAGCCTGAATGGCAAGAATGGATGTTTATTTACAAATCAAATGATGTTGACCAAAAGAAACATGAATTATCTTGTGTTCATACTGTCTGCATATAAAAGTTATAAATGTGAAATAAATAAAAGTTAAGGGAAATTTGTAAATTATTGCTTTATTTTTTTATTCACATTTTCCACCCTGTCCCAACTTTTTCTGATTTGGGGTTGTACTTCTACCAATTAGTACTTCTACTTTTACCAATTAAAATGTACAATTTATGTGTTATTTATACAAAGTACACATACTGTATGTTTTTCTATTTGCAAATATTAGGGAACCTGCCTTTTGTGTGCTCTGAATTTGCCCCCCACCCCCCACCATGTATTGTAATCGTGACGACTACCCCTCCCTCTTGGCAACTGAGTGTGTAAACATGAGCCTAGTGGAAATGTACTACAACTCCACGGCCTTTCCACGTTACCCAACTCGTTTCTCGAAAGCTGACTCACTCAGACCGCAGACTCGGTCTCACCTCATATGAAGCTGTTCCTTAGTGGGAACGCTTCGGCGCGTGACACATTTTATTGCCTTGATTTACGGTCACCTTGTTTTAGCCTCGTGGTGTTATTGCACGGCTCAGAAGAAACTCGAGATGTTCATCCTGAAACTCAAGAAACTTGAGATGTTCACGCTGTTGCTCTGTGAAGTGTCTTGGTATGTGATGCCACTGTCTGTCCATAATTCTGCACTTATTATCACAGTAACTTCTAGCTGTTTGGTGCATAAAGTTGGCATACATATATATATATATAAAGTGCATCCTATGTGTTCAAAAGTATGATTTTATTTATTGTATTCTGCAGAGAGATCAATCATCTGTTTTTAAAGCTTGTGCTGCTCTGGGCTCCATGCAGGATGTCATCTCCTTTTGCTTCCAGTTTTCCTGGGACAGGATCCTGCCTTTCCACAATCCTCTGCTGCATAAGTGGTTATGGGAGATGGGTAGAAACATTGATGTTCCACAGTGACATTATTTAGGTAAAAGTTTACAGCATCAGATTGGTATATTCATATATACAGACTGGGTCAGTTTATTTCAATCCCAATGTGGTCTCTTTTTTTCACTTTCACCAAAGCGTTACACTTCCACAAGCACCTTTGAAATGCGCATTCTGCACACAATATAAGAAAAAATCTGAAATTTCTAAATTTCTAATAATACTTTACCTACAGCAGTCATATAAATGCATTATAGATACCCTCATAATAAATTATGATGTATTCATTAAGTATTATAATATGTAGCAATGTGTATTATGCTCTATGTATGCTTACATCTATAATGCACTATAGATAACTTCATAATGGATTATAATGGTCAGTATATACATTATAATACATTATGAAGGTATTTATAGTGCATTATACATGAGAGCTTCATAGAGCATTTATTCTGCAGTAATAAACGTGGCTATAATGTGTTATGCTTTTTTAAAATTAAAATCTATAGCCATGTATATAATACTTAATTAATTAATCATAATGATGAGGATATCTATAATGCATTTATATGACCGATTTAAGTAAAGTGTTACCAAAGAGGTAAAATCCTAATGTTCTGTAACTTACAGACTATTTCTATGACATCCTCTGTGTGTAACATTACACATTTTCACAGTATTTAAATTAAAAGTCATCTTTCGTAAGACAGCTTAACCTTCACTATGATTTGTAAAACAGGAATTCCCTTAAGGCTTACAAGTACCCAGGTTAAGTATGCACCGTAGAAGATAGCTGTTTCGCAAAGGCATATGTAGTTTCACAATTAAGTACAAACAACTGTCATAAATTTTCGTGTGGGGTGCATATTGCTCTTTGTAATATAATAATGAAAAACCACCCAGACATCCAACTTCTAAACACTTATCCTGATTATGGGCATAATGAAATTATATTTTGTTTAATTGGCATGTTTAAAGTTTGACAGAGCAAATAACGGCAACAGCTCAAACAATTCTTTTCAATGCTAATTATGGTCATGTAGAAGCCTGGAGTCTATCCCAGATAGCACAGGAGACAAGTAGACCCTGGACAGGATACGAGTCCATTACAGAACACAGGCTCCCAATAGCCAATTTAGAGTTTATAATTAGCCTGACTATATGTCCTTGCATAGGAGGAGGTAACTAGCATGAGGAGATCATGCAAACTCCACATACATAGCATACAATCACAGATGAAATATCTAACAAAGAATTGTACTGTCCTTTATAGTATTGCTCTATATTTTATGCAAAGTCAGCTGGAAGGCAAAGCTCTACCAGTAGATCTACGTTCCCGTCCTCACCTGTGGTCATGAGCTCTGGTTAGTGACCAAAAGAATGAGATTGCAGATACAAGAGGCAGAAATGAGTTTCCTCTACAGGGTGGCTGGGCTCAGCCTTAGAGAGAGGGTAAGGTGCTCGGTCATTTGGGAAGAACTTAAAGTAGACCCACTGCTCCTCCGCATCGAAAGAAATTAGTTGAGGTGGTTCGGTCATCTGTCTAGGGTGCTTCTTGGATGGATCCCTGGGAGATGTTTTGGGCATGTGCACCCGGGAGGAGGCCCCGGGGCAGACCCAGGACACACTAGAGAGATTATATCTCTCAGCCTGTCTGGGAATGCTTTGGTATTCCCCCGGTGAATCAGGAGGAAGTGGTTTTTGAGAGGGAGCTCTGGGCATCCCTGCTAAGACTACTGCCACCCTGACCCAACCCCGGCTGAAAATGGATGGATGGATGGAGACGTAAAACCGCAGAGATGCTTATTTACTGTTCACACAGTGTACATCATGATTTAATTTGTACTAATTTCCTAATTTTCTAGCACATCTGTGGGAATCACCATGTTATGTTAACATCAAACGTTAGCAGAATTTGCATTCGCCAACATAAATATGCATTATAAACCCATACCATTCAGCTGTTTCTGTAGAATTTTTCAAGTATGAGTTTGGATCATTTTTAAGTTCTGAGTTATCAGGAATGCACTAGTACATTGCAACATGCAATATTACTAATAATGAATAATTAATAGAATCTGTCTTTTTTTTCCCATATTGATGCAGATGACTGGTATCTCCGTGCATTTCGACCAATCAGATGGTTTGGTCACACTTCTGGTCCTACTTGTTAGTGCAGTAACAGCTTGGGCACGGCACACATACTTCACAATGGAAAGCCCATCCGTTCGCAGTATGGCTTGGGTATAGTTAGGTTCTTGGTGACAGTGAACTGGCACCATCATGGTAAATATTTATCATATATCTAGTATAAACTGTCATCCTTCTCATTCATTATCTGCAGTCTTGGCACCTTTCTACTACCAGGAATCAACCAGTACTGCAAACTGGCAGTTTTCTGTGGCAAAGTTTGCGAACTGACCTATACCCATAGAGGCAGCGGCCCTGCTAACTTTTCTGCAGTGGAAAACTGAAGAGAGCTGGAACCCCACTGTAACTGGTCTCTCTTTGTGGTACAGGGTATGGCTCACTTCCTGTATGCCAGTGGATTTGTCCTGTCCACCTATTCCTAGGTTTCCCCGCATTCATGTTGATTTTGTCTGGGAACACACCAAGCCCATGCATATACAGTACCCTCCCCGGGGTTAATATGGTCCGTGTTACAACATTTCCACATTATGATGGGTATTTTTTCCCACTTTCAGTACATTATTCAATAAATTACATGAGATATTCAACACTTGATTACAAAGTTAGCTTTGTGTTGACGATTTTGCCCAACTGTAGGTAAATGTAAGTATTCTAAGCATGATTAAGGTAGGCTAGGTGATGATGCTTGGTAGGTTAGGTGTACTGTATTAAAATACATTTTGGCCTTATGATAGTTTTATCATAATGTAACCATTTCATAACATGGGAAGGGGCTGTAGCTACAATCTAAACTGGTAATCATACAGCAGGCCTTGTTTAATCTAGAAAATGCCTGTGAATCTGAATAGCAGGCAAGGTTGTAATACATATTATGACTTTGTTTGAACTGCTTGATAAAGCGAGTTTCTAACACACTTTTCTGTGTTGTGTTTTATTTGTATTGTGTTATATGCAGTGCTTGAAGTGGGAAAAAATAAGTGCAGGAACTCTAATTTTCCGACATTTGTGCGGTGAAACAAAAAATCAAGTCCTTAGGATACAAAAGTTCCGGAATTGCGTTCCGGCCCACTTCAAGCACTGGTTATATATATATAGGCTATGTTTTTCCAGTTACACTTGCCCCCTCTTTTTCACATATGTAATAAAGTGCACATTTGTAACTGACACACTATTCTTATTTACATAATACATTGTTTGCACGTATTAGTGTTTGCGCTTATTAGGTGTGTACGTATGAATCATAACAGATCAAAACATTTATTTCACGTGCAGTCGTTTGGCGTACCGGCTCCCCATCTTTGGACGTTTACATAGTTAAAAAAAAAAATTCACGGGCCGGTTAAGCTTGTCGGCCAAGGCGGCGCACCTCGATCGAAGGGCGATTTCAGTTCCCGTTTTTTCCCAACAGCGATCATAAAGTAATGAGTCGTAAAATAGGCGTGGTTTGAAAAATAAATAGTTTATTTCTGAAAATTAACCAGTCCCTTTTCGACACCACCAATGTTGTGCGGCCCTATACAGGGACGGATTATGGGCTGTGTGGGCCCCTGGGCAAAACGTTCGCGAGGACCCCCCCCCCTAAAAAAAAAAAAAAAAAAAAAACGTCATCATGCCACTTGTGGGTCCAAACTAATGTGGCGGACCGTGTTGTAAAAGCAGAATGATGTTGACAAAACTATCTTTTGCCACTTTTGACCTCGGAAAAAGTGAAAAGAAGGTGGCTTAAGTTGATACAGTAAATTGGATCTCAAATTATAATCAGTACAGCCTAATGCCATTACCCAGGGACGGATTACGGACCGGGCCAGCCAGACGTCCTCCCTCCATGTTTCCATCAGGGGCCCTATAGGTTCAGGGGCCCTTGTAGGCAGAGGATTAAAGAATGTAGGCCCTCTAAAATAGACAAACGAAAATACATTGTTGATAAGTGTTGCAAATTGTTTTCGGCAAGGGGACCCACGGGCCCCCTGCACCCCAAGGGCCCCTGGGCAGCGGCCCCGCCGGCCCGGTCTGTAATCTGTCCCTGGCCCTATATAGTACTGCGCACAGGCCAGACGTTGGGAGCCTAATTGAGAGCATTGGTTGTGTATGATCTTATGTCTTTTAATTATTCCGTGTTTCTTACGACTGTGTTTTCGGAGGTTCCATACGGGATTTTTTGTGTCTTTTAAATGTATTCATGAATTATTTTGTAGTCACCTATTTTCACGTTTAAATTTCTTTTAAAGTGTGTTAATTGGGATTTCGTGATCACTCACTGAAGTAAATAAAATGTTGGAAATGTTGAATAAACTTAAAATATCTTAAGTAATCGATTACACTAAACTTGCCTCAATGATGTATTCATTCAACATTAAATAAGAAAGTTTCGTTTGATGAACAAACTAATAATATTCTACTACGGGAATGAGAAGAAACATTGAACGGTCAACAGCTTTGTTTTATGTTTTCAGGGATAGTTGTCACAGTTGAGATCTACCTTCCAGCATAAAGTCCGTCATTGCAAATTTAGGCAGATTATTTTCTTCCAAGGTTATTTTGTTTAAAGGTACGATGTACAGTATAGGCCTAATATACCAACGAAAATTTCATGCGACTGCGTTTTTTTATTGCTGGTAAACTGGGCACGTTTTTAACCTGGAGAACCTAAACAACAGATGCTTTCGAGGATGGCATCGAGCTGCCGCAGAGCGTGCGCCAATATAATAAATAATAAAACTAACGCTCGTTGTGACTTATAGCCTATTGAGGAAAATCTTTTTGAGGAGTCTATTAAATGTTTGTTGCACGTGATAAGTTATTGATAGAAAAAACATGCAACTATCGCTTTTTCTCACTCCGCATCATTATTTTAAAGAAAAACACATTCATGTGATACATACTTTGCTTATCAGCGCAGTGCAGTTTGCGCCACACCAATTTCTGCTTGTGTGCGACTGAGGCTACCTGAGCCAAAACGTGTTTTTTTTTTTAAACCCACCATTATTTTCATCAGTATGGTAGCTAGAGAAGCTAGAGAATCATCTGTCAAGTTTCCAGAAGTGCGGAGCAGACGGTGACAAGCTGCAGAGATGCCGATGACCTTGAATTAGTTTTATAGAGGAGATTAAGCATCACTCACAATCTGGTTCTTGTTACATTTACTCCCTGCTTTCCTTCAGCTGGGCACGAGTTTGCAGCTCCTATACTGGTTAGTGTCATGGCTCTGGCGCTCGGCGATGCCTCTTCCCGTTATGTCTTAATAGATCTCACCGTGCTCGGTCTGTGCGCTCGATCCACTCTCCTTGCTGCCGACAGTCCGTCCTGTACGTACCGTCCCGAGCGGCTCACTGCGGACGCGAGTAATTAACTTAGACTCGACCTGGAAACATTTAAAAAAACTCCACCGCGTACACGGAATGTCCCTTTGTGCTCGAGATAATATCCGTTAAATTTATTAATGTAGGCCTACATACCGCCGCCTTAAACGTATTCTCATAAGTGTTTACAACGGTTTTAAGAACGGAGAATTCTCATTAGGGAAAACGCAGAAGCAGACAATGGAAAAGAAACAAGATGTATGGCAGTTATAAGGAAAAGAAACTGAACCTATCGAGAAGTAATGCATAATGTATCCATCTCTCCAGGTAATTAAGTGGAGTCTGCCTCAGGAAGCACCGGGGGCCCTGGACACGATGCCAGGCCATGGCAGTATTACAGCCATGCAATTCTAATGCAAATTATTATACCAAAGCCTAAAATAAGAACTTAATATGATAACATAATGATAACATATATATATGTGTGTGTGTGTGTGCGCGCTTATATTTTATGTTTCCTGGTACATCAGCAACAATCAGCCAAAGCGCAACCTCCCACGACACAGTTTCGCAGGCACGAACTGTCGCCTCGGGTTCGCTCGCCGCCACGATATGCTGCCCATGTGACTAACGTTACAATGACAGTTCATCCGCAGCCCTCCTCCCTGGAAGACAGTCAATTAAATCAGCTGCTGCAAATGGGGAGGCCAAGCACCCGAAACCCGTAGCGGCTGTTTACGGAATCAGGTTCTAGGGGTGTCGGAATAGCATCTCTAGGATTAATTTAGACTTTCGTTTACAGTATGTGGTTAGTCTCTCTATGCGATCTCATTCCAGAGTTTTATGACGCTTAAAATAACAGCGGGAATTTAAATGGCTGTAGGCTACTTGATCCAAATGGATTCGGTTTAGGGAATCTGCAAGTTAATTTCACTTAAAAGCTCCTACATTGTTTATCTCCCCTAGTGCTTGGTCTTTGTAATTTAATGCTTTAGTTTTTAATTTTTTCTTCGGTGTTAGGTAGCCTATATGTAGTGTTCAATTAGGCTTACATAATTTAGTTAATTTAAAAGTTGGATGAGTCGTCTATGAATAATTGGCTCAAGTTTATTCTTGCTATATGCAAGTATTAGAAAGCATAACTACAGATGATGAGACATTAATAAATATTAAAAACAAGGTTAACTTTGCAGACGCCATATTTGCCACACATGCGCGCTTTAGCTGGCATATTCTGGAAGCTTCTCATTTACTTGTCATCACAAGTAGAAGTAGTTATTTCCAGAAGGGATTAAACTTGTGGCAGGGCGAACCCAAAGCGGTGACCAAATCGTGATTTAAACAAGCTTTTTTAGACCAAAAAAGTAATCTGTGGACCTGTTTCCCGTAAAGCCTAAGAATTTGCAAATCCCAACAGATTGTCCTCTTACCCAAAAGGAGTTGGCTAAGTCAACAAATGTGAAAGCTTACAACTTGATCACTAGACTTAGACCATGGAGATGTAAACCACAAGAATTTTCCTAAACTAAGGAATCTGGAGTTAGTACTGTTTTTCGAAGGTTTCTTTTCCGCTTTTATTTTCTCACGTTAGAATTTGAAGTCTTCTTTTCCATTTATATACTCCCTTTTTTCATCTTTTTCCTCAAACATTTCTTCTGCTCTTAGAGAACACGATTTACATAAACATGACACGTCAGGACACTGAGGTCCTCAGGGATTTTACGAGCATGTTTTTCCCATTCGGTTTTTTTTTCCCCCAAAGGCTGTTTTTTTTTTGCTTCCCCCACGCTGGGTCACCGTACCCTGTGCTGACCCTTTCACGTCATATGAAGTCATTAGTTTGCAAGCAGTACGGAGTGTAAAATTCATGGAATGTGGGAACAGTGAGGATTGGTACAGAAAGACAACTTAATCTTTTTTTTTTTGTTTGCGCCAGGAGAAGCACACTGATTACTACACGGACAGTTTGAAAGAAGTGTATAATTAAAGTGTCATTAGAATCAGTAAACACATTTCACTATTAGTGCCCTTAATACAGAGGGCCATTTCTCACCTTTTTACTGTGTAACTTTTTCTTGTAAAAACTGCATCAGTGGTGCATCAGTAGGTAGCTCTGTGGCCTTAGTCCCCCAAGCTGGCGGGCTTGGTTCCTGTCCTAGGATCTGTGGGTGTGCGGGTTGCATCTTCTCCCTGTGCTTGCGTGGGTTTATTCTGAGTGCTCCAGTTTCCTCCCACAGTTAATAAGCCTGCAAGTTAGGTGAATCAGTGTCGGTAAATTTCTCAGTGCGTGTGACTGTCTGTGCCTCGTTGCATCTCATCCCGGGTGTCCCCCCCACCCAGTGCCCCCAGCTTACTGGGGTTCAGACTCACAGTCACCGTAACATTATCACCAGAAGATGGATTGACAGAATGGATCGATTTACTGTTTATAGAGCATTCCAGGCAAGACATTAGCAGTTGTAACAGCATTGAAAGAAAGCCGTAGATATTGCACAATGTTTAAAATTGTGAAAAGCTTGGAGAAAATGGAGGGCACTAAAGTTCCAAAAGGGGGGGTGAAAATCACCCCCTGCGGTCTGCTATGTTGATTATAGAACTTAACAGCCCCACACTGCAGAGTTTATGGATTCCCACGCGTCCTGATTGTCTCCCATACAAGAGATGGCAATGGAAAAAAAGAATTTCACATGTTCTGCTAACATACATTCGTGGCCAAAATTCAAGGATCCATTCAAGGATTCAAAGTTTTATTGTCATATATACAAAGCACACTGTACAGAGTACAATGAAATTCTTACCTGAATGCGGTCTTAAAAGACTAGACAGTTAAAAAAGCAGTGCAACGTTACAATAACTAACATTACATAAACGATAAAGAACTAACAAATAACGTGTGGTATTGACAATACCTATTAGTGACTATAACAATGCAAGTGTGTATTGTTTGCTAGCAATATTGTACATAAGTTTGTTAAACACAATGTTAACATACATTGCATGTTATATTACGCATGAAAAAAAACACAATATGTCACTGCGGTGTATGTTGAGCAGTCTGACAGCATTGGAGTAAAACCTGTCTGAATCCTGTGGTGTGCGTGCAGATTGTCTTGAGTCTCCTACCAGAGAGCAAGAATGAGAGAAGTGGAAGTGCAGGGTGGCTGGAGTCCTTCACGATGCGCTTTGTCTTTCTGAAGCATTGTGGAAGCATCTAGCATTTTTGGCAGAAATATTGCCGGTAATGGTTAAAAACAATCAGAGCAAATATTATACATTGGACAATTAAATAAGTAGATGGAATAAAGTCCTGCAGTCTCTAAAAGCTAGAAGCTTCCGTAATTTTGGCCACTAGTGCAAATGAAAGCATCTCCTGTGACAGCTGTCCCATGCTGAGAGCATGGCAATGGGGGATTTATCTGGGCAATAGAGCAGTAAACCTTGCTTCAACATCATTTGCTTAAAAATGAGTGTGAATGAGAGCCTTTTCATCCATGCCATCCTGACCTTGTTATTCAAATTTGATTGATAGATGACTTTTCCCACATTTCAAAGTGCCCTGTATTTGTATACTGCACACAATCAAGTTTTTAAGGTAGACTGGTGCCAGCCAGCCATCCATTTTTCCTACCAGGTCACAGGGGGTCCAGGGGGAACAACCCCGGGCGGGAGTTAGACACACTGACACATGCACAATTTAGGAATGCCAATCAGCCTCAGCATGTCTTTGGACTGTGGGGAAATTTGGAGTACCCAGAGGAAACCCCACGACGACAACATGCAAACTCCACACACACATGACCCAGGCTGAGACGCGAACCCAGGTCCCAGAGGTGTGACGTGACATTGCTAACCACTGCACCACCATGCCACCCCCCGGTAGGCTGGCGCTTCATTACCTATTTTTATTTCTGACTTGAATTCAAAGGATAGCCATGCATCTCCGAACACCCTTTACTGTGTCTGAGGTGACACATCTTCTGATGAATTTATCAGTATGAGGGCCAAGTATATGTGATAAGACTTTTCAGTGTTCAGTTCATCCATCTACATTTTGCATGTCAGGGCCACAGGGGGCCTGGGGCCTGTTCCCAGCAGGAGGGGCCACAGTATAGTGGAGTGCCAGTCCATCATAAGCAGTGCAAAATCTGCCCTTTGTTTCCTCTTGAGGAGGCATGGGGGGGAGGTGGGGCGTGGGGGGGTGTCAGTTCAGTGACACCATATTGCTTAATAAATGTTTTTGGACTGCGGCAGGAATCCAGTGTTCTGAGCGGAGCCTGTATGTGCATGGGGAGAATATGAGAACTTAGAAAACAGTGCTACGCCGAAATATTTGCCCGATTCCACCTATTTTTGCTTACCCATAACACTTAATTGTTTCTGATCTCCAAACAAATTTGGGTCAATACAATGGACAATCTGAGTAAAGACCATTTAAATGGGATTCATCGAAGAAAAAAATCGTTGACAATTATATCACTCATGTGAGCCAGTTATTGCCACCTTAGTCACTCAGTCAACCAATGAACCAAATCTAAGTTAGACAAGACAAAAACAGCCTAAGGCGAAAATGGAGTCCATGAGAAGGTTGCAGGGCAAAAGCCCCAAGAGGAGCATAAAGGCTCTTCTGACATTGGGTAAAATACCTTGATTTGGGAGAATCTTCTGTGGACCGATGAGTCAAATGTGGAGCGATTTGGAAGGCATGTGTCCTGCTACATCTGGCATAAAGCTAACACAGCTTTTTCCACACAAAGAACATCATGCCCACAGTCAGACATGACGGATGCTGTGTGACAGTGTGGGGATGCTCTCCTGCTGCAGGACCTGGGCAGCTTTCCATAATTGAGCCATGCATTTAGCCGCCAACCAGAAAGCACTGAAGGAGAATGTCCTGTCGTCAGTCTGTGATCTGGAGCTCAAGCACAGTTGGGTTCATAGCAGGACAACAATCTGAAGCGCAAGAGCAAGACCACCTCTGAATCACAGGGAAAAAAAAAACAAAATTATGATTTTGGAGTGGCCTGGTCAAAGTCCTGACTTGAACCTCGCTGAGATGTTCTGGTGGGACCTGAAATGGGCAGTTCATAATCAAAACCCCTCCACTGTGGCTGGATTAAAACCATTTTGCAGAGAAGAATGGGCCAAAAGTTATGCACAATGAAGCCAAAGGCCGATCTCCTCTTACCACAAACGTTTGATTGCAGTTGTTGCTGTTGA